>CM052808.1:72730358-72801165 GCA_028533885.1 Nasua narica | reverse complement strand
ATATATTTTCAGGGCTTCTCAACTAACATATCTTGTAATATTTATCATTTCTGATATAAGAATAACTTCTGCAAATCAGATGACGATAAACTGAAGAGTTTGGCATCTACAGTGAAATCCAGAGACAGAGTGAAAGAAACTATCAAACATTTTCTTAAGCATTTCACATATTTGAGTCAAAATTTTTACTCTTCACCATAACCTAAGTAGTATATTTGATTGTATTTATCTTTCTAAGCCTCTCTATTTCCTACTTATCCTGAGTGCAGATGTCGATGTGTGAGAGTGGGTATACATATGATAGACAAATGCCTCAGAAAAATCTGTTCCAATTTGTTATTATTATAAATAACTTTTGTTAATTATAATTGCACAGTCTCTGGCCTAACAGAAAAGATTTCCAAATATTTATAATACTACTTTAGTCTGGCTCTTCGGTATTATTCTAGTGATGCTGTGCACATGTCAATATTTTCATTTTTCTGGCTATTGTTCTCTCAGTTAAATCTATTTCGGGAATGTAATCAGAAATCATATTTTAAAATTCTTTATTTCAAACAAAAATATCAATTTGATATGTTAAACATTAATCCATTTGCATCTGTAACATTTCTGTTTTAAAAAATAAAAAATTCCATGGTTGTTGGAAAATTTCCAAAGCAATTCCTGTGATATTTAGAATGGGCTCTGGTTTCACAGTTTTACAAGTTACTAGTTTAAAGTGAAACTTGACAGCATATTTAGCGAAACCTCCAAATTCATTTATGTTCCAAAAAGAATAATGCAAATCCTGCAACTCTTTGGCAGTTGTTTCCTAAAGGAATTTTGAAATTATTTCTAGATATTTTATCTTATTTTTACTTAAAATTACATTAGGTGATATTTATATTCTTCATTCAAAATGATATATTGTATATTTTAAATTTTTTAAATAATTTGTTAAACTTACTAATTAAATACTACTGATATTTTCCCTAAGAAATAATTTTTAAATAAAGAACTTTGCTCAAAAAACTAATGATGTAGTGTATGGTGACTAACATAATAAAAAATTTTAAAAAATTAAAAATAAAGTGAAAGTTAACAAAGAAAAATAAAAAAGTAAAAAAAAAGTAAATTATGCATAAAAAGGTGTTTGGGGTAAATATTAGCAAAATATTGTAAGTGGTCTCTGGGTGATGGAATAATGGGTAATTCCTTTTAGGTCATCTGCATTTCCTAAATTTTTTACAATAAACATCTATTGATGTTAGAAAAAAAAAAGAACTTTGTGGGGTGCCTGCGTGACTCAAGTTGGTTAAACAGCCAATTTTTAAACTTTTTCCCCCAAATATGTTTATTTTATTTTTTCAGTGTTATAAGATTGATTGATCATGATAGGTCATGATCTCAGGGTCCTGGGACTGAGCCCCAGGATGGGCTCTGTGTTCCGTGGGGAGTCTGCTTCAGGATTCTCCCTCTTTCTCTCCCCTGAAGTTCTCTCTCTTTATAATAAATAAATAAGTCTTAAAACAAAACAAAACAAAACCCAACCGTTGCAACAAATTGTGCATATTATCTTGCTGCATGTTAGGCAAGGCTTTGTATTGCATTAGCTAGCTTCCAATGTAATCACAGTTAATATAAAATATAAATATCATACTTAGGAAATATAAGACAGAAACAAGTATATAAAATACAACTACGTAGAAAATGCAAACATTGATATATTTGAAAACAAAATAATGCTAAGAAAAATGACTACACTGAATTTAAGAAAGGCAGCAAGTATTTATTTTAGTCCAGTGAGGTTCATCTACTGTCAGTGTTTTCCTTTTCTGACTCAAATAAGCATTTTTGTGCCAGATATTCAGTTAGAGTGAAGGACATGAATTTGCTTCTGGTTTACCAAACTCCTTTACTTTGGGAACTCTGCTACAAAACATGGAAAATCAACCACAATGAACCAACAGTTACTCTCATTAGCAACATTCTAACCATATGAATTAGATGTCAGTCCAAATAAGAGAATTAACTGATCAATTTCTGACTGTTTGCTTCCTTAGGAAGCCTCCATAAGCCTCCACCTACTGTGAATTCTGAATTGGTACCCTTTCTTCATAAATGTTTAACAGAGTTTGGTCCATGTTTTAAAATTATTTGATTACTCTCTATATATTTCCCACTGACTAAGCTGTGAGCTTAGTATGAATAAGGACCCTGTTTGTTTTTACCCATCATTCCATCCCCAGGGGCGAGGTCAGTGTGTGAGTTAAAGTAAACTTTAAGTAAATGTTTGTGGTTGAATGAAAGAGTAAATGAATGAAAGATATTTAAGAGAAAAGTGTTTCTAGAATCCAGAAAGACTATTTATAAAGAATTTATAAAGATAATATTTTCATATTTGGAAATGATACCAATTTTTCACACTTCTAGATGAGACAATGAGTGAACACACCCCAACTAATTTTATGAAGTCAAAACAACTGTCATACCAAGACCTGACAAGAACCGTATGACCAATATCTCCCACTAACATAAAAATAAAAACATGAACAAAGACATTAGCAAGAAAAACCTAGTGATTAAAAAGATTAATATATCATAAAGAAGTTGAATATATTCCAGGGACATAACTTTGGTTTAGCATCTGCTTATCAACTATTGCAATTTATTTAGTAAACCATACTAATAAAATGGAGAAGAATTTCAATAGATAAATAAAAGCATTTGATAAAATTCAACAGCAGTTTATGATTTAAAAACCTAGCAAACCAAATACAAAAAGGAAAATATGTCATATGGCAATAGTTAACTGCAGAAAACCTAAAGCAACAATCCTTAATAGTGTATTGTTGAAAGCTTCCCCCCTCAAATGGAAAACAAGAAAGGGGTACCTGCTATTACTACTACTCAGTATTATATAGCAAGTGAAAAGAAAATTAAACAGGAATAGAAAGAAAGAAATAAAACTATACTGTAACATGGTTACAGAAGTAAAAATTCAAATCAATTCACCAACTATTAGAACTAATAAGT
Organism: Nasua narica; assembly: GCA_028533885.1. NCBI lineage: Eukaryota > Metazoa > Chordata > Mammalia > Carnivora > Procyonidae > Nasua > Nasua narica. The sequence goes on along the minus strand of CM052808.1, from coordinate 72,798,147 downwards.
GAAATTAGTAACGTTACTCAATATAAAGTCAATATACACAATCACATGTATTTCTATGTTGTAGAAACAAATACATATCAAATATAAATTTTTAAAACAATACCATTTTATAATCACATTAAATATATCAAACGGCTAGCGATATCACAGAAGATAGGTAAATATATGTTCTATAAACTACAATATTTTACTGAAAGAAACTAAAGAATAGCTAAATAAATGAAGGGTTACAACATGATTGTGGATTGGAAAGTATAAGATTGTAGAGATGACACTTTTACCAAAATTGACCTACAGATTCAATGTAATCCCAGTCAAAAACCTGAGAAGGTTGATTTTGCGGAAATTGGCAAGTTGATTCTAACATTTATTTGTAAATGTCAATAGTGAAAAATGCCAAGAAAATGTTAAAGAACAAAGAGGTATTGTATGACTGGATAAGAAAACAATATAAATCTACAATAATTAAAACAATGAAGTTTTGGCACAAGGAGAGACAAAGAGACTAACACAAGAGAACACAGTCCAAACATAGACCCACACCTCAGTGATATGACACTGATTTATGACAATTCGGTATGAGAAATTATTTTTCCTTTTTTCAACAAAAGGTGCTAGTCAAGCATATATCCATATGGAACTAACTGTTATATCACACCATATAAAAGATCACTTCCGTTAGAGAACTGACCTCAAACTGTAAGACAAAAAATAAAGTTAACTAAGAAAAATCTCTCATTACCTTGTAGAAAGTAAACAGGAGAGCAAGCATTAGGGTGAATGTATATACATGAACTTCATTAAAACTAAGAATTTCTGTTCATGGAAGGATATTGGTACCAGAATGAAAACGCAAACAACTGCATGGGAGAAGAATCTTGGCCATATGTATACCCACTGAGGATTCATATTTAGAATGTATAAAAAATTATTAGAAATTTTCAAGAAAAATCTAATATGATTTTTTAAAAACATACCAGAAATGTTTAAATATACTTCATGAAGGATGATATTTAAATAGTCACTAAACAGATAAAATGTTCTTACATCATCAATTATCAAGGGAATGCAGTGTAAAGTCACTACCCATAAGAATTTTCATAGTAGCATTATCCCTAATAGCTCAAAACTGAATCTGTCCATTTCCCACGAACTAAAAATAGATACAGACGTTCATTATAGTCATGAATAGAATACTCTATAACAATAAAAATGGGTGCTCTGGTGTTATAGAGAGATACATCTCATCAAAAGGACGCCAAATGAAAGAAGCTGGTACAAAATGATACCCTTTGGATGATCTAATTTATAACAAGTTCAAAAAGAGGCAAAGCTACTCCTCATGACAGATTGATAGTGTTTACCTTTGGTTAGAATGGCAAGGATGGAGAAGGCCTGAGGGAGGCTTCTAGAATGCTAACAAGGTTCTATTATTTGATCTGGGTGGTGGCTACATGGGGGTGTCCTTTTTTAAAAATTCATTGAGCGGCATTTGTTCACAACTTGTTCGCTTTCCCTGAAGCCATCACTGTTGAGCCTCATCATTTAGATAATAAGAAAGTAGCCGCTTGCCAGGCTATCTTTACAAATACTACATGTACCCAGATTTCTAGCCATCAGGAAGCTTTCAGATTAGGTGGCAGAATACACATGATAAAGAGAATATTATCACAATATATTATAGTGTGTGCTCTAATGGAAGCACAGGGACAGCATAGAAGAGGGGAAATATCCCTCTGCTTGTGGTAGAGAAAAACGCATTAATGTCTTTGGTCACAGAATGCAGAGAAGAACACAATAACATGACTACTTCATGTAGCTCACAGTTGTCAGCAAACTAGATCAGCTCTGCTTGAAAGGAAACATGTTCCCTGAAAGGACAATACCTCACTTAAACTAAATGATTCCCAATTAGTTGTACTGAAATGGTTTGCTTTATTATGCGGATTTTGAATGGGCATAAAATATAAAACTTCCCCAGAAATTCACTGTTTAATTCAACAAAAAGCTTGATGAAATTTGTACATATAATATACAATTAAAATGCTAGGTTTCTTTCTCTAATCATGTCTCTTTAATGCAAGGAAACATAATATACTACTTGATTCATGCTTTAGTTATGCAATCACTCAGATTAAATTCTCCAGATGTTTCCTTGTTACATGAAATCAATGCGTATTAAAATGGTTACGTTTGGGTTATCAGAATCTCATTACCAAATATCTTCTCTTAATGGAAATGAAGGCATGAAGGCATGAGTCTCAGCAAACAAATGGTTTGTAAGGCCCTTAACAAGTTTCATGACAAAACAGTTAATTGTCCTGTTTCCCTTAAACACGCACACACACACAAACTATGATCATATGCTTGACAATGTCTCCATTCACCGTTAACTTTCTTGCATTTATAAAAATGTTTAATTTAAATAGATAACCAACAAGATTATCTGGGCTTGCTTCAAAATAATGAGCATTAAGACAAACTGTAGCAGACCTGGGCAAGGTAGAAAACAAACCCAACCACTTCTATCTTCTTTGAACATATTTCCATCTTTCAAAATTTGGGAAACATAAAAAAGAATCAAGGAAATTATTTTGCTCTTCAAATGCTTAAATTAAAGTGGAAAACAGAAAAAAGAAAGTAACTTGATATTTTGGAAGACTAGATTCAAATGCTGAATTCTGCTTTTTTATTATGTTTACGAAAGCCAGATCTACTTTTAAATTTCCAACAATCTTTGGCAGCATAAAAGATCTGACCTCAGAGTCCCAAGTCTCCCACTAAGTTCTGTTGCATAAAATCTAGAAAACAAACCCATATTCAAATTTCTACTATGCTTTAAAAATCTGCACAACTCAGAAGAATTCTCAAATATAATCTTAAGTCAATTAAACATTTCATAAAATAAAAAACCTGAAATTAAAAAAGTAACATTTTAAAACAGCAGATTGTCCCTACAAGTTCAAAAAAAAAAAAAAAACAAACCAAAAAACTGAAGACAGATTTTTTTTTTTCCCTAAACGGTGAATGAGAAAGTATTCTGATTACCTTGGGACTGTTACGGCTTAAATACACTACCATAAGGTAAAATTACAGAGCAGGCAAGCACATCTTGTTGATAATAACAGAAGTTAACTTGGATACAAAAACATTTTCCTTCCCATACTGTTATACCTCAAAGTTAGTCAAACATCTCTTTACCATTTACTGCTGCTTTTAGCTATTATTCCTTATTTTACAATAGCTATTAGCTTTTTGAAGAAAACTTCTATTGTTACTCCAAAAAGTGAGAAGGAAATTGAAAGAAGGGTATCCAGCAAAGGGGCTTGATATAACCTCTAATCAGGTGTGAGATCTTGGAGGAGTCAACTTTTCCCAGACAAGTTTTAACAAATATGGAGTGATAAGACGTACCTCATCAGTTTGCTTTGAGAATGCAATGCTGTCATACATAAAGAGATCCAGTGCTGACATTCAGTAGGGTAACTATTATTTTATGACTCTCTCTACTATATATAAGACTCCCTTTCTGCATATCATGAATTTATGGCTAAGACTAAAATATAGAGCATAAAACCAATGTTCACATTATTATTATCAGTACCAAGTTTTCAGTGAAGATAGCAGATATTATCCTGACAATCAGCTCTTTAAACAGTTTATTCTATTTTCTATCCCTCCTTTGGACAATAAAATATCTGCTAAATTGAAATCGAGGAAAAATGAAAAATTAATACAACTTAGAAAGCAAAGCACTTAAAGAAAAAACAAAGATGATGATAGAGGAATGTAAACAAACACTCTTCCAAATTATCTGAAGCTATGGGAACGATGAAATGATACACTGAAATAAACAACTCAAACTGATCTTTCCTTGGTTCCTGTCCAAATAGGATGCACAATTCACATATAAAGGGCTCACATACATTAAAAGCAAGCTGTTCTATTACTCTACTCTGGTCCTGTCATCAACTCTTAGCTTACACTTATAATGTATGAGCTACACAGTATTAAAAAGAATAGATCTTGTGCCTATAAAAAGATGTTGGTGTAGAAACTATTTGAAAACCCAAATACAGTTCCATTTGGTAATTTGTGTGTGTGTGTGTGCGTGTGCATGCACACGTGTGTAGGGCTGTGTGTGGTGTTTGAGTATGTAATGGGGGGGTGGGGAGAAGGATGGCTAACAGTGAGAAAAATAATGGGTCTAAACTAAGTTTACTGCTCAGTTCACTCCTTTTTTATCTGTGGCCCCATGCTTGAGTTAATTATTTTATTCTGGATTTATGACGTCACATAGTAATTTTAATAATTGTTTCTACCATCAGTCTATGAGCTTCCATGAGCTTCTGCAACTTGCTTTTTATTTATCTTTGTGTTCACAGTGACTAGAATATAGAAGATACTCAATTAGTGAACCTAGAGGGAACTAGAACATAGAAAATGCTCAATTAATGAATCTAGAGGAAACCAACTGAACCGTTCAATTAAAAGAGCTTACAACTGCCAAAATGCATGTGCATGCAATTATGTTTATGCATGTCCATTGGGCCTTAACAAATTAATCTTGTTTTATTCATGTGGAATCCTCAGGTCTGTTGGAAATGAAAAGAGTTATTTGCAGTGTGTGTTTGTGTTTATGTGGAAACAGGAAATATGAATTTTCCTGCTTCAGGGAGTTTAGGGAAGGAAGGCTCTTCCGTTTCATACTCTACTGAAGGTTAACTGGCTTTTCTCCATTTTTTCCCATTAATCAACATCGCCACCATCCTCTCAGCTTGTGTAAGCCAAAAATTGAGACTTCCCTTACAGATCCTTTTTCAACATCCCCTATTTCCAATCAATTACCAGGTCCTGTTCGTTTCACTGTCAAGGAAGTTTCTAATCTATGTTTACTTTTTTCCTTCTCAGCCACCTGAGTCCAAACATAGCCCCCTCAGTCAGGTTACTGAAGAAGAGTACCAGCAGTTCTCCCTTCCAATTCTGTTCACCACTAATCAACTGCCGAGATATTTTTATATTTTTAATCTGATTATTTCATCTTTGCTGAAAACCCTTCAATTTGCTTTCCTGTTATTCTCAAAGTTAAGTTCAGAATCTCTACTGCAGCGACACTAGCCTCTCCTGCTGGTCTCCCTTCTTCACCTTTCCATTCCAGCCTCTCCAAGCTTCCTGTTCTTGCATACCTAGAGATCTCACTTCTTATTCTAGCCAAGCTTTTAGTCTTGGATTACCAAAATAATACAGCTTCCTTTGGGTGTCAATGCTCTGTTCTTATATTAATTCTTCAGAGGGAATATTTCTTTCACAAAAAACATAGAAGTTCCAATTTGAACTGAAATATGCATGTTCTGTATTTTAAAAATAGATCATTCTTAAATAGTCACTAAATTCTAGATTTCTTTTTCTTTCTCTTGATTTATTCAAAGTATCAACGTACTCATTTAATACTCAACTTGTAAAAGATATAATTTATGCTATACATATTTTTAACACTAACATACAAAGGAGCTACTCAAATTCATTATTGTGTTTTTTTAAATGCTTTTCTATTACTTAAAATGAACCATACAGATAGTTGTTTTCTACTGCTTTATAACTTCCATCATCAGGAAATCACACAGAGCCACAATTTCTACATGATTATAAAGCTCAGAGGACCTAAAAGGGAAATTTCTTCGAAATAAATGCTTTGGTTAACATTTAAATTTTTGTCACAAAATACATTTTTTAAAAACTTAACACTTTTCATAAAGTAGAACAAAGACTACTTGACATATTAACTTAATGTGGATTTTGAATCTTTTTAAATAAAATGATTCAAATATATTTTCCCATTAAAATATGGAAACTTCCTGGAGTGCCTGGGTGGCTCAGTCAGTTGGGTGGCCAACTCTTGATTTTGGCTCAAGTCATAATCCCATGACCTGACACCCCTGTGGGACTGAGACCCTTGCAGGGCTCTGCGCTCAATAGGGAGTCTGTTTGAGGATTCTCTCCCTTTCCGTCTGCCCCTCCCCCAGCTTGTATGCTTATTCTCTCTAAATAAATAAATAAATCTTAAAAATAAATAAATAAAATACTGAAACTTCCTAACAGAGATATGAAAAGGTGATTTTCCTTTCTGTAAACTCAACCATGACTTATAGGTTTTGCAATCTCCTTATTTGCAACAATACGTTTAACAATAAAAGATTAAGCACTGGTAATGCAATAATGAAAATCTAATACTCCGTTTATGCTTCTACTTCATGGGAGTTCTACCTCATTCTGTGTCAGCAGGAAAATCTAATATATTTCCAACATGGATAACAAAAGATACCCACATTTGGTGACTGTATCATTTTCTGAATTAAGCAACCATTCTAAGTGCTTTAAATCTGAAGTCAGTCTAGTATTTGTCTTCTCTAGCTCCAGACATTCACTTAACTCAGCTCTTCTCCTTACCTATGAGAGGCAGACTGCTGGCCTTCATGCTTCACAAAACACCAAGATTATCACCTGTCATCCCTGCTATCTCTCCTGTTCCGACCTTCCACAAAACCCTATGCCTTTCAATCACTTAATCACCTTGGCTATCCCTTTCAAAAACTTCCCTGCCTCCCTAAATCACTCACTTTCTTAAAGTTTGCATTGTATCAGTGCAGCAAGGAAGCCGTTTTCTTGAAATTTTCCATGGAAGCTCTGTATGATTTTTTTTTAGACTTCCTAATTAAGAAAAATCTTCAAAATAGAGTCACTCTCTCAAAAAATATAATAACTAAATTTACCAATACCCAGAGAATACCCTGCATTCAAGAAGCACTCAAAAGCAATGCAGACTAAGAAATGAAAAATACAGACTTTATTTTCTAGATTGTTAAGGCAGATTGGAAGAAATTTTTTTTCTGACATTGTAGAACTGCGAAACAAATACTTTGGGGTTTTATGTTGTTGCATTTTTATTTATTTAAATTTTTAAGATTTTATTCATCTATTTGACAGAGAAAGAGACAGCACAAGCCACAGAGGGAGAGGGAGAAGCAATATCCCCCCTGAGCAGTGACTCCAACTCAGGGTTCCATCCCAGGGCCTGAGCAGAAGGCAGAAATTTAACCAACTGAGCCAACCAGGTGCCCTGCATTTTTATTTTAATCAGATGGAAGTCATATGTGTGATGCACAGTGACATTGTGAATGGGGATTTACCACCTGCTGAGTGTGCTTATGCAAATAACTGTCCATTTATGAAAGTTCTTCACTGAGGTTTACAAATAACCTCCTTTTGGTAGTTAAAACAAAGGTAGAGCTAAGAAATCAACCTGTAAAACACTGCTTACTATCTCTTTATAAATTTTTGGCCCTATTAGTTTTTTTTTGTTTTTGTTTAAACCAGCATCCCTTTACATAATGCTCCCTATTCAAAGATCAACACTCTAGCGAACCTTCCTATCACTCTAGATTGGACTGAAAAATTGTTACACAAACTCAAATGCACATAATCAAAAGCAAGCAGTGGTAATTATGTAAAAGATAAACTGAGGCATATTAAACATTTTAAGAATTTGAACAAAACTTAATTCAAATTGGGGCAGCTCTAAACTAGAAGTGGTTTGGAACTCTTTACCCAGAGGAGATCAGGGAGAGGCTTTTGTAGAGAAAAGGCAGAAGCAGTGGAAGGAAATTAATGATTGATTATAGCTTAAAGCCTAGTTGGCTGTTTGTGATTGGCTGTCCTTTGGTTTCAATCTCTTTAACCTTAAGGCTTAGATTTTGGTTTGTTTATGTAGGCCACCACAGCATTAGAGTGATATCAGTCTAATGGCTTCTTTGTTTAACTAATTTAACAAGAGTAGTTTTAATCCTTTAAAAGTACCCATATTTATTTCAATTTTCAGGCACTTTAGGGTTTTAAAATCTTTTCAGCAACTCATGTGAAACAAAGGCAAAGTAAAAGACAAAAACAGGAAATGCATATATAACAGTGTATTCTGATGATCACTTTATTAAAACAACACATATGTGTATATAATAATGTCTATTCATTTCTGCATGTTGCTAACGTAGACTAAGGATAAACATTTCTTAGCTTTTGAGCTTTGATTATTCATGCATTCCGTGGACAGATATTTACTGAATTTCTCCTGTGTACCAGGCACATTGTTCCAGGGCTTTGAAGGTACATTAGGAAATAAACGGATTTAAATGACTGTTCTCAGGGTGCGTGGGTGGCTCTATCCGTTAAGCATCTACCTCTTGATTTTGGCTCAGGTCATGACCTCAGGGTCCTGAGATCAAGCCCTGTGTTGGGCACTGTGCTGAGCTTGGAGCCTGCTTAAGATAGTCTATTCTTCTCCCTCTGCCCATCCCCGCTCACACTCTCTCTCTTTAAACAAAAAAAAAAAAAAAAATTAAATAAATAAATAAATAAATAAATAGAATCTTTAAAAATAAATAAATAAATGTTCTCATGGAACTTAGATTATGATTACATGTGAAATCTGACTCACAGAAACTCAAGCGTATATTAGGTTTTTTTCCTCCGAAGATTCACTTGCAGCAAATTATCAAGATGTTTTCATATCTTAAAATGGAACCAAAATTTTGTTGTGGAAGAATCAAAACAAACTATTTTGAACATGTTGTAAGAACTGGATATATAACGGAATTGCATAAACTCTCACACAAACAAACTAACCCAATTTTTGGAGTTTAATCACATATTCCTGATTAATCTTCCAAATATAAATATTTACACATGTTCAACTCTTCTTTTATGAAGGAACTCTGGGCTGAAAATGAGTTGAACTTTCTAAAAGTTCTCTAAAATATTTTAAACAGGAAACCAGCTGCCTCCACCCACCCATGGCAACGTGTTCAAAGTGTAATACCGCAGGAGCTCATTTAAGTCCTTGAAGACTCCAAATTTCTGCAGGTCAGACTTAGTCCTTGAATTATAAGTCTTTATGAATGTGATTGCAGAGGAAGTCGAGAAAATAAAATTATTAGTGAATATAGACCTACCCAAGGTTCATAATTATGTTTTTTCTTAAAATACATGATTAATCTATTTTGAAATAACAAGGCTATCTACCTCTGAATAGGAATAGCATAAGTTCAAGTATATTGTATCTCTTGTGAAATAAATGGAAAAAATATAAAACGGATATATAAAATTGATTTTGTATATGATTAAAACAGTCATTTATAGTACTACCTTCCCATAAAGTATTATAAAGATACTAAATCAATTATTTTCTCTTGGTTAGAAAGATGCTAATACTCAGAAAAAGTGAAACAAAATAATATAAAAAAGGCAAAGGAGAAACAATGGAATTGTTTGAAACTGAATGTTCTTATATTATATAACAAAAAGAGAAATAGTAATATATACATATGTATGACCACAAATTATCAGAACAGCAATTAATATTATGTTGATGTTTAGAGAAAAGGTTGACTTTTTTTTTAAGATTTTATTTATTTATTTGACAGAGAGAGAGACAGCAAGAGGGAATGCAAGCAGGGGGAGTGGGAGAGGGAGAAGCAAGCTTCCTGCCAAACAGGGAGCCCAATGTGGGGATCGATTCCAGGACCCTGGGATCGTGACCTGAGCCGAAAGGCAGATGCTTAATGACTGAGCCATTAAGGTTGACTTTTTATCTTAGCTACTGGCATGGGATTATATTCTTGTTACATTTCTATGGACTCTCCTAAGATTAAATTGATATCAATCATATATTTTGTAAAATAAAACAAATAATCAGCTTTCAGATATATTATTTGGAGGAAAATACCTTCTCCAGAAAAAAAATCCGGTGGTTGTGTAATACTTAAGTTACCTCTTATGATAATGAAATCCAAAATTGATTTCACTGGGAAAATTTCATTTATAATCTTAAACATGAAATATTAAAATGTGTTAATGTTAGATTTTGATTTGAAGATCAGTTACTATACACGCTAATGAAACGTTTTCCAGTCCACACATTCTCCATTTTAGCCAAAATGTCTTTGTACTCTGTTTAGACATAGAATCTCCAATCATTTTTTTCTTTTAAGATTTTATTTATTTTGGGGGGCACCTGGTGGCTCAGTCAGTTAAGCATCTGCATTTGGCTGGGGTCATGATCCTAATGTCCTAGGACTGAGTCCTGAGTAGGGATCATTGCTCAGTAGGGTGTATGCTTCTTCCTCTGCTCCTCCCCCCAGGTTGTGCTATCTCTCTCTCTCAAATAAATAAAAATCTTTTAAAAATTATTTATTTATGTATTTATTTATTTGAGAGAGAGAGAGCGAGAGAGCGAGAGAGCACCTGAGCAGTGGGGAGAAGCAGAGGGAGAGGAAGAAGCAGACTCCGTGCTGAGGAGGGAGCCCAATGTGGGATCATGACCTGAACCAAAAGCAGATGCTTAACTGACTGAGTCACCCAGGGGCCCCACCAATCATCTTTTTAAGTGTTGATATTTTAGGTTTTTGTTCTTTAGCATCAAACAAGACAACACTAAAGAGAAAAGCAATTTAAGTATAAAGCAGAGTTCCTAGCAAATTGCTAATGGATCTGAAATCAGTTTTCATCTCTTTGCATTATAGGCATAGATAGTGTTTTGCTCCCTTAGTAAAGACCAGAAATTGGATTGAAAATGTCAAAACAACAGGAAGTGAATAGCCAGTGTTTACATTTCTCAAGAGATCTGGCTTTCCAGTCCCTAAAATAGAAAGTGTAAGACATGTGGAAGGAGAACTGCAAAAAGCTGAAGACCAGATTAAACTCTTACATTTCTGAAAAGTTGCCATTTTTTATTTACACTCCCAGTCATATAAATATTTCCTTTCAACTTTCTCAAATAATCCCTATAATGCCACAGTTTTAAATCTTCCTCCGAACCTTTATTTTTACTTTTTTCTCTCTGCTCTACCAGATTTGGATCTTTCATTTATTAAAAAAAGAAAAGAAAAAACCCCTAAGAAATGTGTGGTATCCTAGAATTGGGTTGATCATTTTCATTACTGCTGGCTTTTCACACCAATTGGATTTTCTTAAATTATAGCAAGGGGAGAACATATTCGTACAAGTAATTTCCAGAGGTCACCATATTTTACATACTGCTCAGAATCAATATCACATAAATACATCAACATAACCATCATCAGAATGGTAGAGTGGAAATCCGAGAACACTGGATTCAGAATCAGAAAACCTGGGGTAAATCCGTTCCTTAGAACGATACATGAACATGTATCTTCATTTACAACAAAGAGACAAATGTAACGCCTTCAACATGACCTACACTTTCTGAGAGAGTCCTGTGCAATTGTTTCTATTCTGAAGTATTATACCCTGTGCTGTCCAGTACGATAGTCAGAAGCCTGATGGCACTGGTAAACTTTTGGAATGAAGGTACTCTGCACTGAGATGCACTGTAAGTCTAAGTTAGAGACAGTATGGAAAATTAAAATGTAGACTATCTCATTAATTTTATATTGATTACATTTTAGAATTTTAATAAAGATATTGGGTTAAGTAAAATATATTATTCAAATCAATGTTACATTTATCTTTAATTTTTAAAATGTAACTTTAAATTGCAAATGTTGCCTGAATTCTATTTCTGTTAGACAGCTCTACTCTAGAAGATCCAAAAAAAATTTTAAGTGTTTTTCTTTTTCATAGAGAATTTTACAGAAATAGAAAACTTTGTTTTGACTTTTCTAAACATATGTTCAGTGCATTCTCACCAAATTTCTGTCTCTATCTTATAGAGGCTTCTTATCTATGCTTCAAATGAAGATGACTGCTAATAACATTATTTATAAATATATGTTTGAAAAATTTGTTCTATTAATGTAAATACACATCATGGTTACCATTCAAATATAAATGAATAGGACATTTTCCTCCTCTGTCACTTGTTCACATAATGAAGAAGAGAAGATGCAATAGTCACATCAAAGTAAAATAGACATTGTTCGAAACACTGGATAGGACTGTTCAACATTCTCTTCTAAACCTTAAAAGAAACTCCATTTATTTGAAGCTGTTTAGACAGCAAAAGCTTTTAGACAAAAATAATTATTACATACTAAAATATATGTAGTTGTTAAAATATCAGTTTTATTATGAACTAAACCCAAGAATAATATTATTGATTCATGGTTTCTGAACATCATTAATAAATATAACTAAATTTTTATCCAAAACATTGGCAAAATAATAAACATCTAGAAAACCTATGAGTTTACAATTTGTTAGATGTGAAAAATTCTATGTCTATATCTTATCCTTTCCCGAAAATTCTTCTATAATAGAGTACTCTGTAAGACCAAGCAAAACATCATTCATTAAAAATAGCAAGGACAGCATAGGGGATATAGTGAATAATACTGTAATACACTTTTCATGGTGGGCACTTCAAAAGTTATAGAATTGTTGAATCAGTATGTTCTGTACCTGAACCTAACTTAATATTATATGTCAACTATACTTTAGTTAAAAATTTTTTAATTAGTAATTGTATGAGGTGATGGATATGTTAAAAATAGCAAGAAGGTAAATAGATGAAATCATTAACAAAATTAGAGTCTCAGCATGGGAATGGGCATTAAAATTAGTGTTCACTTGTGGATATTTATCTTTTTTGCCATAATAAAATCCATGTATAAAATATCAGGTTTTTCCATGTATTTTACAACAGGAGTATTTTTCACATTTAAATAAATTCAAGAAAATTTATTAATAAAAAATAAGATGTATCTAGTAAAACCAATTGTGGTACTAACTGGTTAGGTAATGTAATATTTTCAGGGATGAAAACCTAATTTAGTGTCCAAAATATTTTCATCTTATAATATTCTCATCTCTCAGTTCCTATTTAATTCCAATAGTCTTACCTCGCCCACCTATTGGCTGGTATATACCCGACGCACTATTACCATGCTAGCATATCTTTCCATTTCAATGTTAAGCACCTTTCTGATTACTTTCTCCTATTGTCCCCAAAACTCTCTTCTTTGACCCAACTTGGACATCATATTAATTGATCTCATTACCTTCTAACTAGTTATCACCTACTTCATATAGACACTGCCCTCCCTTTTCCAAGCTCATTAACAAATTACCCTCAGCTAGAATGGCATTCTCAACCTTACTTGCCTAGAAAATGCCAATTCTGGTTGGCATCCAACTATCTGCCTGCTCTACAAATGCATCTGAGTACCTGCTAATACTTAGAGAAAACGTTGTTCACTTTCTTGACTCTGAATATCAAATAAGCCCTTAGCACTGCGAACCCAATCCTACTACATTTCCCCTATCAATTCACTTTCCCCTTCTCATCCGTGCCCATAATGCCAAACTTCCCATTTGTATGTTCCATCTGAATCCCCTCCCTCTAACTGACTTAAAGACTTTGCTCCTGCAAATATAGTCCTCTCTCTCCTACCTAATCAAATTAAACTTCCCTCATAAATCATTCTCATCAGCAAATGGGCATGGTATAATATCTATGACCTGAAAAACAGAATCATCTTGATCCCCATTCAGGGGCCAACACACTTATCTGGCATTTTTTAAGGTAAAAAATCTTTAGAAGATATTTTCACTCATCTCATTCTCTCTTGAACTCACTCTAACAGTTTTCAAGTCTAGATCTCCACAAAAACAGGAAATCAATGACTTCTGTATTGCAAAATCTAATTAACAGTTAAGTCCTATTTTCCTTGACCAATCAGCAGCATATTATATAACTGGCCATTTTATCTTTCCAAAATGACTTATTTACTTAGGTTCTGAAAGACTCCTCTCTCCTGGTTCCCTCCTAACTCACTGAGTACTACTCCTCATTCTGCTCTGGTGGGTCTCTCTCTGATGTGGAAGTGCTCTAGCACTTCTATTTTGGGGGGGGAGGGGCTTAATTCTACCCATTGAAGACAAAGATTATAAGATACCATTTGTAAGCTCTGCAATTAACATGTTTTTTACTCAAAAGGGTACTTCTGTCTTCAGCTACCAAAAAATTGCTTCTATCAGTTTTTAACATCAAATATTTTTTATCTTTTCTATATATAACAGCAACTCTTAGCAAATATCATCATATACAAATCACCCAGATAATTATGTATATGAAAATATTAGTAATCTGCAAAGCTATGACTTTAACAGAATGGCATTGAGCACAACCTTTGATAGGCTTCTTTCCTCCAATTAGATACCTAGTTTTCCTTTTACAACACTTGATAACAATCGTGCATCTACAGTTGATCAGGACACTGAGGACCAAACACTGAGGACCACGCCCTGAGTATGCAAAAGGCCCTCTATCAAACATAATCTTGGAATACAGCCTAGGCCTGTTTAATTAAGATGAAATGTCTTAAGGTCAGTGATGGAAGTATTTGAACTGACAAATGTACTTATTGTTTTAGTAATAATTTAAAGGAATGGATCTTTACACTTCAACTATCTTCATCGGTTTGGGCATATGGCAAAAAGGCACTACTCCAGTAAAACCTACTTAAATGACAATAAACTTGTAAAATAGTAGATAGTACATTTCTAAAATGATAGCATAGACACTATTATATGTATTATATATAATTGAATATATAATTAAAATATATAAATTATAAATATATAATTATTAATAATTATAATCAATAATAATTATTATTTTAATGTTTTTATTATATTAATAATATAATTTAATATATTATAAATAATATAAATATATTTATACATACATAATATAAATATAAATGTATATTTATATAATATAATTTCATAATTATAATTATTAAAATAATATATTCTAATAATTATAATTAATAATAATTATTATATATTATAATTATATATTTATAATATATATTATATTATAATTATTATATTACATTCTACATTGTGTGTATATACATGTATGTATATATATGTGTGTATATATATACATATATATTACATATATATGAAAAAATATATATTATATTATATTCATTAATTATATTAATTTATTATATTAATATTATAATGTTAATTATAATTATATATAATTAATGATTATTATATTTAAATATATATTATAGTATAATATATAATATAAAAATATATAAAATTATAATTATATATAATATTTACTATATAATATATAAGATATATAATATATAAAATACAAGATATATTTTATATAATATATATAAAAATATAAGAAATATATTATAAAATATCCTATTTAGAGAAAAAGTAAAAGATGTTTAAGGTTTAGATATATGAGTAAAAATGTTAAATGGGGTTTATTCTTTTTACTACAGACATTATCTATTAGCAACATAAATTTTACATATGTTCACCCATTCAAATAAGACTTACATGATACTTTTCTTTGATAATAGTTGAGTCTTTCCATAATTTTAAGAAGGTGTGGTCAGTAAGCATTCATTCATATCACACATCAAAAAGAAACAAAAGAATGCCAATGTGTTCCCAATATCATTTCCAATGGCCACATGCATTTTTTTTTATGAATATGTGATATCTGATGAAAATCAGTGATTAAATTTCCCCTGAGAAATCGAAAGACATCTTTGAATATAACGTTCAAGAAAATAAAAGAGAGGAAAGCATGAGTTGAGTATGAGAACAGCCAATTTAAATATAAAAACTGCTTATTTTCAGTATCAGTTTCTTCTTTCTATTCCCAAAGGTAAGAGTGGACCACCTGAGAGGACTGGGATTGGCTCGGATTTACGATGTTGTCTCACTGCCTCTTCCCTGTACTCTATTTCCATAATGCCATCCCAAACTATTCTGCTTAACTTCTGCCAGACTTACATTCCTAAAATACCAGTGGAGCAGAGTGGAAATAGCTCTGGAGCCAGAAAGACATTACTTGGAATCTTTGCTCCAGAACTTACTATATCTGTGGCTTTAGAGAAATCATTTAACATTTCTGAACATCAAATTTCTTCATGTATAAAATAAAGACATGTAGATATGTAAAATGAAGTTCATTCTATTATCCAACTATCAACATTGTAGGTAAGTATGTAAATTATCTTACCCATAGGAAACACTATTATTTGCTGGCAGTGTGGTGATGATGATGATGATGAGATGATGACAACGACGATGACAAAGCAAAGAGGAATAAATACTCCCCATCACTTCAGAAACACCCAATTGTCCCCATTGCACAATATCTAGGGACAAAATTACTCTGTGTATTCAGAGTATATAGTGTTGTGTACTTCACAATTTTGTCTCACCCTTGAGCACCATGTCTGCTACTCACAAAGGTGCATTTCTTTTCTTCTCCATTGAGGCTCACCCCTCACCCTCCCTGCTTCATATAATTCATGCCCCAAAACTCTTTGCTCCAACTATTACTACAAAGTAGAATGGTCTTTTTGTTCTTCAACAACTATCTAAATTCTACTGATTTTTCAAGACTCAGGTCAGGAAGCTGGACTTTTCTTTCAAGGCTTCTATGAAATCTTGCTAAAAGAGAGGATTTTTGAAGCTTTTGCCATTATAGAAAAATTCAATTAACCTTGCAGTATCGACCCAGGAGAAATGGTACTTCTCCAAATAGAAGTTGTCCTTATATCATTTTTTATTTTAAAGAATCAATGTCATTATATTTGTGACTTTAATAATTAGAGGAAACCCTCAAATTTCAAGGCCACAACTGCAGCAAGGCACCAGGAAGCTATATCCCAGTGATCAAGCAATTACTGAATCCAATAAAAACATGAAGAATGCAAAAGAGAGACTATTATATGATCTGTCATTTTACAAGAAAACTATTTTTTTAAGTTTTGGGAAAAAAAGCAATTCACATAAAGCATTTTTGTAAATGTCATGCAAATAGATTTATTGATACCTTAAATCAATATTGCAAAATCACAGAAAAATGACACAGATATTGTATCTCTAGCTTTTTAAGATTCCTTTTTAATCTAATGCTTATGTAAAAATGTGGATAAAAGTCAGAATTCAGGAATATTTAATATAAATGCAAGGATATTCAACAAAAAATGACTAAAAACAAGGCATTTAATAACAGTTTTACAATACCCAATTCCACAAAAGTATTAGCAAAAGTATATTCGCACGATTTCAGGAAACAGAGAACCAGTGTTGATATAAATGAGAATATCAAGAAATAGCATTGTGTATTTCAATTGAATATATTACTTACACGTGTTGTTTTTAAATAATATCTTCATTATATTTCTATGCAATAGACTTACCCACTCAACATACGTTTTATAATTTATCTTTGTGGAAAACATTAATAAATATTTCCAAATGGTTTTCAGAGAACTTTTTTTCCCCTTTAGTTCTATAATTACTTTCCATATAAAGATCCATTTCTTTTTCATTATCACAGGATTTTATTGTTTGATTCTATGTCCCAATTTCCTCCATACTACCCAGGTAACTTATATAAGGAAATCAATATTATTTCTAAGTTTGAAGTATACTTTTCTGTTAACAATAACAGGAATTCAGCATGAGGACTATCCATCAAAATGAAAATAACTCTGAATGCATGAGACATAAATATGAGGGTTTGCATAACAGTTTTATATTTTTTTAAAACTCTAAGGATATAGATTACTTCAAACACATTTACTAACTCGTATTCATTTGGAACTACAAAACAGTTTTAATATCATCATAATCTATGAATGTCTAAATTTAGAGTTGAAATTCTTACCTGAGTTTTGCTTAGTATAGTTATTTTTTAAAAACAGGAAAAGTATGGCAAGCTGTCAGGATAAATAATACCAACAGTGGAAAATGGAAGAAAGAGGGAAGGAATCAAGTCCACTTTAAGAAGAAACTCCAAATCCCTCTGTTTCCCAGACCCACAGTAGTTTTGTTCTGCGCCTTATAAGCAACTGTCTTTTTCTTTGCTCCGAGAATACCACATACTCTGCTCCAGCAGGAAAATACAATAATTAAATAGAAAACCACAAGGTTATTAGGCATCTTACCCTCTGGGCTTGCTGGGCTGTTCCAGCGGCTCAGTGTTACAGACACATGTGTAAACAACTGAATTTCCTGCATCCTTTTCTCATCTGTATAGCTCTGGGGTCCTGGCCAGCAGGATTATTTCCAGCATTAAGGCCACTCCACACTAACTCAAAAAAGATTCCCATTGGTTGTGAGGTTTTATCAAAACCAATACCACAACACCCACTTTAGATCACAAGTGAGCAAACCAAAATGAAATCACTTTAATGTTCCCTAACTAAGTACCGTTACACAGAGCTTTCTACCCAACGCCAACCATTTGAAACTATGTACTGTGAGTGAAAAAGGAAGGAAATACTAACCCCTTCATCCACAAGCATTTAACATTTAATAGCTATAGGTATAAAATTGTAATAGTAATGGAAAAAATTCAATTGGTGAAGAAAAAAACTAATAAAATATCTATCTGCAAGACTTAGAGATTATACTACAGATCACAGGAGCAATAGGAAATATCATTGGTTCAATGTGATTTTTAGTAGAATGCCAAGAAAGAAAGAATATTTAATAAAATATTTGAGTAAGCAAATCATGATACAAAAACTGTATGTCAAAACCCTGGATTTCAGTCATGTGGCAGGAATTGGGAGGTGCATCTCCAGAGCCGCAGCCGTCGCCCCCCCCACCCCCTACCAGGGAGAATTCACTGGCCGCTGGGGTGAGGGAGGAAGAGAGTGACCTTCCAGTCTTCTCTGGTTGATACTACCAGCACTGAATGCTCAAAGAAAGAGGCAAGGGCAGAAGAAACACAATCAGATTGTTCCTTATAAATAGCATGAACACAGCATTTGGAAAGTTAGAGTTAATGTCTGCAAGTCATTTTTCTCTTCCTCCCTCCTTAATTTGGATGATCCTTCTTAGCTGAATAACATATTTGCCATCTACTTCCAGTTAACAGCATCCTCCCCCTCTTACCTCCCAATGCAGCAGAGAGGTGACCATTCTCCCGTAGAATGGGAACCAATCCGCTGAGCTCAGGTTTCCCTTCCCACGTTTTTTTTGGGGGGAGATGTGCTCAATCACCATTTTCTCTCCTCTTCCTCTGAAATCTCCATTCTGTCTGGAATTCCCCAGTGGATTTTAAACATTGTCAAGGCTCTAGTCAATTTCACTTATCTGTGTATTTCCCTGTCAAATCGGTTATTTTCATTTGCAGGTACAATTGGCCTCCATTTCAAGGTCAGGTGATTGAAAGATTTCTTTCCAGCCGAAAACTCCATTTAATTTGCCATCTACTCCCTTTAATGCACAAAAATGACTCTCTGCAACCACACATGCTTGCACACACACGCGCGCCCACGGACTCAGACAACACGCACATTTTGGCTTTTCAAAAGTTTATATACTTCTCTAAACTCTCATTCTGCTTGTCATTGTGGCTGCTGATGCCACTGTTCACAGCCCTGGGGACATGGAGACTCTCTTCTCCTCTTGGTACAATACTCTCCTGGTCTTCCTCTTGACCTTTCTTGCTGGTTCTCTCCAGTCTCTCTGGTGGTGCTTCTTTTCTCTCCCATCCTTCCATGTACAACAGGTATATTCCCATAAAAATCGACTATCTCTCTGGATAATATCATCCATTCTCATGATTTGAATTACCATTCTTCTTTTCAGACAACTTCCAAATAGCTACATTTGGATTCAATCCCCTTTTAAGTCTCTGACACTAACATGCCTCAACACACTAGATCCTGCCACTAGAAAATATGACAGATATGTCATCAACATACTGAAAACTGAAATCATCTTCTCTCCATGGACTTGCTGCATTGTTTATCTCAATAATGAGATAGCTCAACTCAGTCTTGCAGTTTGCTAAAGAAAAACCCTGGAAGTCATCTCTGACTCCTATTCTATATCCAATCCAGTACCAGTTCCTTTTGACTTTACTTCAATAATATGTTCAGTCCTCTCCTTCCCACTGCCACATCCTGGTTCAAGCAGCCATCATAATCTGTCTGGATTGCTACAGTGTCCTACATTATTCATCTGTTCCCAAACTCGTTCCTCTCCATATTTAGCAAGAGTTATAGGGGACTATTCTTAGTACTCATGCTACTTGAAATCTTGAAATACTTTTAACCCTCATATCAAATCTTTATAATACATTTGCTAAAATGAGACTTTTCTGTATTACTTTTTCTGTCTTGTTGACTATACCATGTCTTTATTACCCCCTCCCCCCCTTATTAGCTTACTCTCCTTTTAAGGTAGAGTACTTCCAAGGGATTACCACTGGTCCTGTTCTCATTCCACATCCTCTGTCTGGGTGATTACATCTGTTTTTGTGGCTTCTTTTGCCACACATATCATTGTGTGGGGTGAATGCATCCCCTGAAAAGATATGGTGAATGAAATCTTCTCCCCTGGCCCCTGAGAATGTGAGCTTATTTGGAAATAGGGTCTTTGCAGATGCAATCAACCTAAAATGAGATCAAGTGACTGAAGGTGGGCCTTACTCCAATGAATGAGAGATAGAATTAGATGCAGGCACCCAGGGGCAAATTCCATGAGAAGACACTGGCAGAGACCGGAGTGATGCTTCTACAAGCCAAGGATTGTTGGCAACCACTAGAATCTAGAAAGAGGCAAGGAAGGATCCTCCCCTCGAGCCTTTAGAGAGAGTATATGTCTTTGCTGACACCTTGGTTTTGTACTTTTATCATCCAGAACTGGAAGATAATAAATATCTATTGTTTTAAGCCACCAGGTTTGTGCTAATTTGTTAGGGTAGCCCTAGAAACTACACTAATATATATATAATTCCCAAATACATATGGTCAGTCCATAACAATTTATCAAGCTTGAGATCTGGATGTCTAACAGTCTAATGAGAATCAACACTAGGAGCCATTTAAATCCCTCAGTAATTCCCAAACAGCAAATCTCTTATATTTCTTCCAAACCTCTCCTGTGACTTGTATTCTCAATCTTAAATAATCATGCTGCCACCAGTGCAGTCTGCCAAACTAGAAACCTTTTTATTATTCCTAAGACCTTATACCACTCCACCCCTGATACATAGTAACTACTCTTAGAGTAAAACCTGAAAGAACTGTCCATTTCTATCTCCAGCCCTCTCCTCTGAGCCCACACTAAACAGATTTTTGATTTCTCAGAGCAGGTTTTACTCTCAAGTTTATAAACTACCAATAGATCAGCAAAATCTAACTATATATGTAAAGCATTTTCTCATCTGAAGCTTTGTCAGGTGAGAGCTCATTTTCCCACACAACCTCTCTTCTCCTGAGGTAAGTGGAGTAGGATCTTCCTTTGTGCTTATTACCAAGTCTGGCTCACAATTGCTTTGTTGACACACAGGACCTACCGGCGTGATGGGAGCAAAGCTCTCTAAGTCTCCATCTTAGTTGAAATGGTACACTGCCACCATGGCTTACACACACACACACACACACACACACACACACACACACACACCATGGCTTACACACACACACACCCCATGGCTTACACACATACACCCATGCACACCATGGCTTACACACACACACACACACACACCATGGCTTACACACACACACACACACCATAGCTTACACACACATGCACACCATGGCTTACACACACACACACCCCATGGCTTACACACACCATGGCTTACACACACACAGTGCACAAGTATTATCTCAATACTCCATAACCCATAACAAGCAAGGGGAACATAAGAAAAAAGGAGAAGGAGGGGTGCCTGGGTGGCTCAGTGGGTTGAAGCCTCTGCCTTCAGCTCAGGTCATGATCTCAGCATCCTGGGATCGAGTCCCGCATCAGGCTCTCTGCTCAGCAGGGAGTCTGCTTCCCCCTCTCTCTCTGCCTGCCTCTCTGCCTACTTGTGATCTCTCTCCTGTCTGTCAAATAAATAAACAAAATCTGTAAAAAAAAAAAAAAGAAAGAAAGAAAAGAAAAGAGGAGGAGGAAATTCAGCCTTGGAGTATTCATAATTTCTTGGCAGCTTCACAGTATCTTACAGCACTCAACATACATCGGTAAAAGCTGATTTTTTATATGTGTGGATTCTAATTTTTTATATAAATTATGTCTTCCCTGTCAAGTCTGCTATTTATCTACTTAGCATTATTTCTCTGTTTCCTCCCTATAGTTAAAAAAAAAAAAAAGCTTCTGTTACCAAGACTCCCATTACAGCATTACAGACACACTTAGCTATGTGGTACAGTTTTGGCAATAAAACAGAAGTGGAGGCCTGATAAGAATTTTTGAAAATTTTTGTCTTCCTTATATGGATGTCTCTCCATTTCACTTCTTTCTTTATCCTTCCTTGAACAAGGATAGGAAGCTGGAGATGGAGAAGTGTGAACTGATCTCAAGGTCATGAAGTCATAACTCAGATGAAAGCCACATTGAGAATGGCAGAAGCAGAGAGGACCGTGTTCTGCTTCATGCAGACTTCTGTTGATGGCAAGAAAAGAGACCTTATCTGCTTAAGTTACTGTCATCAGTCTTCTCCTGTGGCCTTATTATTAATTTGGGAACTACAGGCCCATAGAAAGTTATAACACTATATAACTAGAGAAACAATGGGCAATATATTAATCAAAACTAATTTTACTCCAGATCCTCTATCAGCTAATTGAGGGAGTCCAGAAGAAACCCTAAGCTTGAAAACTCTCATGTCAACCTTTACCTAATTTCAGAGCTATTTCTCAGGATCTCTCTAAGGCTTCTCCTGATTCTTACAGAAAGTTAGTGCTACAATAAAAGGCAATATTCAGGTACTTTATTTACTTGTTTCCTCAGAGAACTGTAAATTTTTTAAGGATGTAATAATGTATTTGTCTTTGAATTTTTGGCAGATAAGCAAATAAATGGATAAGTGAATGAAGTCACAAATGCATAAATGATGGATGAATGGATGTTCTGCGAAAGCAATGAAGGAAACAAAAATCTGAAAGATAAACTTCTAAAACAGTAAGTGTATGGTGATTTAAAATTTCTCCTATTGTTAGAGCTTTTTCCTACTTTCGTACACTGAAAGAATTAATAGTGGCAACATCACACATATGTGCCTCTCATTGACAAAGTAGGATAGAGAAATACTGAAAAGTAAGATAAACAGAAAAGATTTTCTGTGGACTTTAGTCACTACTTGAATTCAGCTGTACTGTTAAATCTTAATTGCTATAATTTTAATGGCTTTAAAAATATTTATAGAATTATTCAAAAGTATCGTTAACTGTCAAAGTAACTAGAAATGTCTTGCAAGGAAGCCAGTTTTGTTCTGATTGAAAGTTTCTGACTGAAAGATGATTTGAAACCATAGATTAGAAACGCATATGCACGAAATCATGGAATCCACTGTGATTTTACAAATATGCTCTTCATTAATCAAGACAGACCAGGTGGGAAGCCACCATCTTTTATTAAACTAACCTGTATATAACCACACACATTAGCCACATAAATTTGAGTGTCCTTATATGAATCTTGTTGTAGCATTACAGAAAATGTTTTCTTCTCTCTCACTGTTTTAGTAATAGGAACTATTGTTGCACAATGTCCAGACTTTCTTTACAAACACGTCTATTTTCTATAACAATGTCTGAGTTGGAACACAAAGTCAACTTTATTTGTATCTTGTCAGTTACAGAGAAGGTTAAGAAAAAATTGTAAGAAAAATAAACTTGATCATAAAAAGAAAAGATGCTGATCACAGATAGATGTGGGTTTGAGAATCAGTTGGGTGTGCTAGGGGACCTCCCTCTCTGAGCCTCAGTCCCAACACTGTAAACTGGATGGTATAACCTTTAGGTGGATTCTAAGGGTAAGGACGTAATGGAAACAAAGTGCTTAAAACTTTTAGTTTTTTGGGTTTTTTTCAGTGAACACTAAATAAATTAAAGCTATCATTACCAGTAATTATTTTAAAAAGTGGTAATGTTGGCATAACTACAACATCTAGAAAATATATTTAAAACAGATTTTTATATCCTAAGTGCAAATACCAAGCAAATGTCAGCACGGTCCAGTCTGATGTCATGGCTTGTTTTGCTACCTCTCTAAGTAGTCACTTTGCAGTTGTGATTTTGTCCTGGCACCAACACTTGGGCCCTGACAAAACCAACTAGACTTATTACACAGGCTTATAATAAGCATATGAAAAATACATCTTTGTGAGACTGTGAAATTATAATGAATTTATCTTTGCAACAGACATCTCAGGAACCCTCCTTGGGAATACCTACTTATGAGAAAATGGCCCAGAGACAAATACTTTCTTCTTAAATGAGAAAAAAATATATATATGATATAATAAGGATTAAAAATTAGTCTTTGGATTTTGATCAAGCTCATAGCAGAAGTGAATGGTTAACTGCTCTTTCCTTGCTTAATCACAGTTTGTGAGGTACATTATGTTTTGGAAGGATTTCTCAAGCTCAGCCACTATTGACATTTGGAACCAAAAACAGTTCCAGAGGATGCCAAATATTCCCTGAGGAGCAAAACTGCTATCAAGCTGAGCTCCATCGTTTAGAGTGACGGAGTAATGGAAGGTGAGGCTAAGACATAGCTCAGCTCTGCTAGTAACCAGTTGTCAGCTGTGGCCTTGGGGAAAGGGACTCCACCTCCCAAGCCTCGTTTTCCCTATATATGTATATACAGTCAGGAAATTAGACTAGATAACCTCAAAGGCTTATCTTACTAAAACTTGAGTGCCTTAATATCTACCCCACCACCACTACTGCACACGCACACACACACACACACACACACACACACACACACTACCACTCTACTCACAAGTGTCAAATACAGTCACTCAAGTAGTCTGTATGCATTAGGGTATCAAATGCATGAGAGATGAAAACAAAAATGTTACAAAACCCATGTGTAACATAGGAAACCCATCTCTAACTCAGTTTTACAAAATTATAATTAACGCTTCTTAGTTAATTCAGCTCAAGGAACACTATGTACAAGGAAACAAAAATTCTTCTCCTTTATACATCTAAACTGATAAGGCCAGACATCATATATTTTCCTCAAAAGAACACAACTAAACATTTACTGTAGGGATGGAAAGTACTTTTTCTACTCAGGAACTATGTTAAATTATAATTTAACATGTTGACCAAATGGAGGAAAAGATAATCCACACAGAGAAAAATTAATTTTAACTACACTAATTTAGAAAATCTATTTAATTGCTGAATTCTTAAACTATAATCATTGGACAACCTTGCTAAATCATCTCATTAAAACAGAAATAGTCCTCCTTAATGAATAATTGCTCTGATTAATGTTAATAAATATTCTGGGAAGCGGTAAACTACTATTTGCTAAGGTTTATGAAATCATTTTCTCCATATAACATGAGTTTCCTTTAAGTATTTCCAAAATTCATTGTTTTTGCTAATTTGTCCTTTTGAATTCTTGTAAAAAAGAATTACCTGCATTATAAAAGAAAAAAAGTTATTTCCTTATATTGTAAGAGATTTCCATTTTTTGCTAATATATCTCAGCTATGATCAAAATGCAATAAAAAAATACCAAAACAGTAATGCTTTCTAGCGCAATCTACTGTTTTTTTTTTTTTTTTGATTTTTTATTTATTTGACAGAGAGACAGAGATCCCAAGTAGGCAGAGAGGCAGGCAGAGACAGAGGGGGAAGCAGGCTCCCTGCTGAGCAGAGAGCCCGATGCGGGGCTCGATCCCAGGTCCCTGGGATCACGACCTGAGCCAAAGGCAGAGGCTTTAACCCACCGAGCCACCCAGGCGCCCCGCAATCTACTGTTTTAAAGAAACTGTGGTCACGTCTTAAGAAATAAGGGTATGTTGCCTATGTTAGACCCTATACTTAATGTCACTGAAGGAAAATCTGGGGAATAAAAACATATATATGTGTAGAAAATTATCACTTATGTTATAAGGATCTCTGTAAGTGGCAAAACATTCTAATAAAAACATCAAGTCTCTTATAATTATGAAGCATGAATTTTTAAAGTACTATATTCGATTAACCTTAATCTTTTTGTAACATGCACTATTATCACACTAATTACCAGGCTTGAAATCTCTTAATAAATATTTAAAACAGACTATATTGGAGATAAACCAAAGCTGTTCAAAAATGAAAGAAATTCTATGAGATAGTAGAAAAAAACACAATGATCAAAGCACCATTAGTATAGTTATAAAATCTCTTTTCAAGAAAGAGCAAAACATGAAGAATAGCCTGAGATGAGATACTTAATAAAACTCATATATGGTGTCAGGAGACTTTAATATAATGGACTCCAAATACATGTTTTCTTCACCTCACACGCTGTATCCCACTGCCATGACAAAAATGTAGCTGTTGTTGTTGAATTAAAAATAAACCTATAACAGTACTGAAATCAAGAGAAAGAGGGCTTACATCAGACAAGACATTTCTGGAAATTTCTAAACATCAAAAGCATATTGGATCTGATGACAGGGAAACCAATGTGGGGGAAACTACAAAATACAACATTCAAAAGAGAAAGCTGCCACAAGGTAAAAGTCAATCTTGCCAGAGTGTCTGGAGAGAACCCAAGAGCAGCATAAACCCAAACCGATGGGGTATTTATCACCAAGATCATCACTGCACTACGTGCCTGACCACAGGGCGCCGGGACCTAGTTTCTCCTTCTCACACACACAACAGCTGCTTAAGGACAAAAAAATGCCTGGAGAAATGTCTTAATTTTTTTTTTACTAAGTATAATTAACATACAGTGTTATATTATTTTCAGGTACACAATAAAATG
This sequence comes from Nasua narica, assembly GCA_028533885.1. Lineage (NCBI taxonomy): Eukaryota > Metazoa > Chordata > Mammalia > Carnivora > Procyonidae > Nasua > Nasua narica. The sequence continues at coordinate 72,771,369 of CM052808.1, read as the reverse complement.
ATTCAACAATTCTATACATTTCTCAGTGCTCATCACAGTAAATGGGTAAATGTACTCTTAATCTCCTTTATGTATTTCCCCCATCTCCTACCCTCTAGCCTCTGGCAACCATCTGTTTGTTCTCTATAGTTAAGAGTCTGTTCTTGTTTGTTTGTTTTTCTCATTGTTTTCCTTTGTTTTTTTGGTTTCTTAAAATTCCACCTATGAGTGAAATCATATGTTATTTGTCTTTCTCTGACTGACTTCATTCACCGAGCATCATTCCTTCTAGGTCCATTTGAAGAAATGCTATTAAATAAAGTAGATAGTTAATTAAATAAATAAATTAAATAAAGTAGATAACATGCCCTGAGGAGGGTTCCTAACATGAGCACCCAGGACAGGGAGAGAAGTAGAACAAAATTTCAGGAAAATTCAAGACTACAAAAGCCACTGAAGAATAAAGAAACCCCACTGATAGTGAAACATACTAAAGAAATCCACTGAAAAATGAAATACATTTTTTAAAAGATTGTGGATATCTAGAGTTTGCTCACCTGCTCTCTATCCACACACCACAGTGGGAAACCCTTTCTGGAAACAGGCTTTCTCTCCTTCACAAGTCCCTCATCAGGGGTCCTTTCAGGGTAAGATCTGCTGGGAAAACAAATGTACCCACTTCACCAACCTCCCCTGAGCATCTGTCACTTCATCTGCAAAAACTGGCCAATAGGTTGTTATAGGGATTATTCTAAATTTGCAAAATAATATCCAGAGTCTGGCATATTGTAAGCACTAAAAAAAAAAAGGTATAATAATAATAATAACAATAATAAGATTCAATTATGCAATATGAAAAAAATGAACGATATTCTTTTTATTCTAAACACTTAAAAAGAGTGTCTCTCAGGGTTTTGTTCATTTCTGATTAATTGATACTGGTGAATTCAAATCTCTTTTATGTCCAACTATTGAAAGTAAGAGAGTTGAAATTTTGCAAAAGCAAAAGACATACAAAACATCCTTTTAATTTAGATAAAAATAAAATATATATTACAATTAGCTAATTAAATAAAGGCCCTAGTGTTTTCATTATATATTTGCCATTACCCAGGCATAATGTCTTCTGACTTAAAAAAAACTATGGGAAAGAAGAAAGAAAAGTAATTGAGGTTCATGTTTTTTTAAAAATATCTTTTGAGGGGCACCTGGGTTAAAGTGGGTTAAAGTCTCTGCCTTTGGCTCAGGTCATGATCTCAGGATCCTGGGATTGAGTCCCACATCAGGCTCTCTGCTCAGCAGGGAACCTGCTTCCCCCTCTCTCTCTCTACCTGTCTCTCTGCCTACTTGTGATCTCTCTCTCTGTCAAATAAATAAATAAAATCTTTAAACAAAATCTTTTGAAAGGCAATCTTATTTTGGTACATGCCTATTCCTATAAATAACGTCATAAAAATGTATATGTTGATTTTTTTCATGAATTTTAAAATGTCTCAAATCAATAAAAATGGAAACTTTTGGTAATGATCCAAAGAAAAAAGTATGATTTCACCTAAATCCTAGATGTATGAAAATAAAAGTATAAAATTAGGCCTGTATTATTCAAAACATTTCCCAAATGTGTTTTGTAGTATAACAACAGGACTACATTTTTTTTTTTGCTTCAAATAGAAATTGCACCCTTCACTTGTTATGATGAGCACTGGGTATTACATGTAAGAGATGAATCACTACATTCTACTCCTGAAACAAATATTACACTATCTATTAATGAACTAGAATTTAAATAAAACTTTGGGAGGAAAATTGCATTCTTATTGGTTCAAACTAGAGAAAATTTACATTTATGGTTAAATGATAGAAACTAACACAAGACAATTATAATAAGGTAGCTTTTGTGTTTACAATTTCCTTTATCTGTTGTTTCTAGAGACCTTGGAAACTACTTCAAATTGTTTAATTTATAAGTATCCTATTTATAATATCTCTGAGATCTTAAAACTTGAAGCTAATGCATATTATCGCTTTAATTAGAATACTCTACATGGACTCAGCAACATATGTTATTATTAAAAGCTTTAAAATACCCATAACCCAATGCTTTTGTCTTCTATTTATTACCCAAATCACTATTCAAGCCAACCTCAGATGATGTTCTAGGTAATTTGAAAAATAACAAAATAATAATTATATTTTAATATTTTGACAGTGCATAGTCAGAAATGACTTAAATTATTTTTCACATTAGCTTTCAAAAGGTTTTTAAAGGAAGTTCATTCTTTAAAAAATTATATATATATATATTTATATATATATGTATTACACAGAAGTCATGTATATCAAAAGTGGAACTTTTCCCACTGATTCTTGGAGGAGGACTTGGAAACCTGCCCACTTGGAAATTCTCTTCTCATCTAATTTCCTCCAACAATAACCCTTGGAGGTCATCCACAGACTCCCCAGACTCTAAGGAGCACTTTCAAAAACAACTAATATAATCAAATCATTATTTTACAAATAAAGAATCTTGACTTCAGCTAGGGAAAAATCACATGTCCAAACTTTTTTCTGACTACCCACTCATTCTTATTAATTTATGAGAACTTAAATGTTTTTTTAAAAAATAATACTTAAAACATAATACTTATTTTAAAGAGATCAGAAAATATACATAAGCACAAATAAGACTATTATCCACAATCCCCATGAACAAATAAGTACTCTTGTTATGTACCATTCTCAACATTGCTAGCTAATTACTACAAATGACAAAAAGATCAATTATGCTTCCTTTATCAAGATGAGAGATGCAAGATATACTAACCTGAATGTGTTATCCTATATGCCTAAAATGTTACCAATGTGGTAGAGTTTTTCCTTCACTCTTGGTAGCGTATGCGCCTTAGCAAATCCATCAACATACTAGTCACTTCTTACTCATCTAGTGTGGTTAGCATTATATCATTGTTCTAACAGGCTCAGGTCTTTTTAGACCTTATCATGACAGAGGATGGAAAAGTAAACATAGACCTATGATAAGACCTATATCATAAACCTATGATAAGACCTATATCCATTCCAAATGAATGCAAAATGTTTCTGAACCAAAGAACATCAGCAAAAACTGTGGAATAGGCACCTCTGGAGCTCAGAAATTGAAAACTTGCTAAAACTGTCAGAACCTACCAACTGGAACTCTGCAAGATAAGCACAGGTTTAGAGTAACCAGATACTTTACCAGAAAAAAGTCCCCTGAAACAAAGTAGGAGGTTTTTTGTGGCTCAAATCAATAAATTAATTTTATTCCTTAAGAAACTATATTAAAAAAACTAAACCTAAAACTAGCAGAAAGAAGAAACTAAGATTTACACAGAGATAAACAATATAGAGAATGGAAAAAACAATACAGAGCATTAACAAAACCAAAAGTTGTTTTTTTTCTTTAAAAGAACAACAAAACTGGAAGTCTTTAAGGGGAATAATGAGAAGGGTAAAGACAAGAATTGTATTGATAAAATAGAAATGAAAGTAGGGATATTTCTATCAATGTTAGAGAAATAAAAAAGAGATTATAACAGAACACTATGAGCAACTGTATGCAAAAAAAATAGATAACCTAGATGGAATGGACAGATTCCTAGAGATTTCAAAACTATCAAAACTGACTTGGAGTCAACAGAAAAGCTCACAGACCTGTAACAAGTAAATAAAATGAGTAACCCCAAATGTAAAAACCCATGACCAGAAGATAGTTTAACTACTGAATTCTAAATTAATTAATTAACTAATTAATTAATTCCAATCCTTCTCAAACTCTTCGAAATAGAACAGGAGGTAACACTTCCTGATTCAATAAGGGTAGCATTATCCTGCTACCAAAACCAAAGACATCACAAGAAAACTACAGACCAACATCCCTTTTCAATATGATTGTAAAATCCCTCCACAATATTGTAGAAAATAGAACATAATAGCATATTAATAGGATTATATACCATGAAGGAGTGGGATATATTCCAGGAATGCAAAGGTGTTTCAACATATAAAAATCAATGTAACCCAACACTATAATAGAAGGTAGGGAAAAAAACACAGGAGATCATGTCAATAGATAAAGAAAAAAGCAGTTTTCAAAATCTGACAACTTGTTGATAGACATACTCAGTAAACCAGAAGTAGAAAGGAATGTCCTCAACATGATAAAAAGTACATATGAAAAACCCACAGTTAATATAAAACTCAATTATATAAAATACTGAAACCTTTCTCATCTCTCTAAAATATCAACAAGAAAGAATGCCCACTTTCACATCACTTCTGTTCAACATTTTACTGGAAGTCCTAACCAGAGTAATTAGGCAAGAAAAAGATTTAAAGGCATCTAAATTGGATACAAACTATCTCTATTCACAGGTGGAATGATCTTATATGTAGAAAACCCTAAAGACTCCATATAAAATCTGTTAAAGGCCATAAACAAATTCTGAAAAATTGTAGATTACAAGAACAACACAAAGATCAGGTGTATTTCTATACAGTAGCAACAAACAATATGAAAGGATTTTTTAAAAAATTACATTTACAATACTATGCCAAGGAATAAAATACCTAGTAATAAATTTACACAAGAAAGTACAAGTGTTGTACACTGAAAACTACAAAACATTGCTGAAAGATATGAAAAATACATAAATAAAGACATCCTATTCTCAAAGATTAGAAGACTTAATATTGTTCAATGGCAATAGTTCACAAAACTCTTCTGATTCAATGCAAGGACTATCAGAATCATAAGACCCTTTTCTTATGGAAATGGAAAATCCAACTTTAAAATTAATATGTAATTACAAAGTACCTCAACAGTCAAATAATCTTGAAAAATTAGAACAAACTAGAGGATGTACACCTCCCAATTTTAAAATTTACTACAAAGTCACCTCTATAAAAACAGTATGGTATAAGAATAAACTTATAGATCAATGAAATGGAATTGAGAGACCAGAAATAAACTTACACATGCATAGCCAACCGATTTTGAACAAGATTGCTAAGACAATTAAATGGACAAAAAAAAAACAGTCTGTTCAACCAATGGTGCTGGGATAAATGGATTCCACATCACTGAAACTTTACCTCACACCATACACACACACACACACACACACACATAACTTAAAATAGATGAAAGATCTAGATTTGAGAGTTAAAACTATAAACCTTACAAGTAAACATAAGGACAAATCTTCATTACCTGGATCTTGGCAGTGGTTTCTTTCTTTAAATTTTTATTGTATTTATTTTTATTATTTACTTACTAAAATTTGTTTATTTCTTTAAGAGGGAGAGAGAGCAAGAGGGGGAAGGGACAAAAGGAGAGGGAGAAAGAGAATCTTAAACTGGCTCTATGACCAGCACAGAGCCCAACACAGGGCTCCATCTCACAACAGTGAGATCATGACCTAAGCTGAAATCAAGAGTCAGACACTTAACCGACTGAGCCACCCAGGTGCCCTATTGACAATGATTTCCTGAATGTGATACCAAAAGCACAAGCGACAACAAAAACAAATAAATAAATCAAACTTAATCAGGATTTTGCATGCATGAAAGAAAACCATGAAGAAAATCAAAAGACAGTATGAGAGAAAATATTTGCAAATCACATATGTGACAGTGGCCTAGTATCAAGAATATAGAAAGAACCGTCACAAGTCAACAACAAAAAGATAAACCACCCAATTTATAAATATGTGAAGGACTTGAATATACATCTCTTCAAAAGAGATATACAAATAGCTAACAAACAGATGAAAAGAGGTTCAGCCTCTTAGTCATTAGGATATGCAAACTGAAGCCACAATGCAATATTTCTTTACATCCATTAGGATGCCTAAAATAAAAAAGACACATAATAACAAGTGTTGACATGAAGGATATGGAAGAAATAGATCCTACTCTATAAAATGGTGCAGCTGCTTTAGAAAATAGTCTGGTAGTTCCTCAAAATTTTAAACATAGAGTTTCCATGTGGTCCAGTGATTGATTCCACTCCTGGGTGTAGATGCAATTAAAATAAAATCTTACATCTACATAAAAACTTGTACTCAAATGCTTATAACAGTATTATTCATAATAGTCAAAATATGGGATAAAAACCCAATGCTCACTGACTGATAAATGTATCTATATATATAGATATACAGATAAATGTATATCTATACACCGGCATATTATTTGGCAGTGAAAAAGAGAACAGAGTACTGATACATCCTATAACATTGAGGAAGTTTGTAAACATTATACTAAGTAAAAGAAGCCAGAATAAGACAACCTATTCTATGATTTCATTTATATGAAATGTGCAGGATGGGATAATATAAAAAGAGAGAAAGTAGATTATTGTTTGTATACTATTGAGGTTGAAGGGAAACAAGAAGTGACTGCTAAAGGCTGCAGGGTTTTTTCTTGTTTTTTTTTTCATCCTGGGTGATAATAATATTCTAAAACTGATTGTGATACAGTTGCATAGCTCAGTGAATATACTAAAGCCACCAAATTATGTACTTTAAATGGGTGAACTGTAGGTCATGTGAATTATAGCTCAATAAAGCTGTTTCATAACAAAACAACAGCCTTTGTGAGAGAAGTTTGTGTTATCAGAGCTCCCTTTAATCCTTACAAGCTCTGCAGAATTACTAATATAACTCATCTCTGTAGTTGGCTATTTTTTTACTGCCTTTTCCCCTCCCTCTTCTGCTTCTCTACTTAGTAGTCTCTAAACAGTTTTGATTATGTAATCATCAGCAAACTATATTCAGTATGAACTCATAAAAGTACACATATTCATTTATAAAATATGTTCATGTACTATTGTGCCACTATGTGATATGTTATTAAAGTGCTATGAAAATACACATTTACATCGGGGCGCCTGGATGGCTTAGTGGGTAAAGCCTCTGCCTTCGGCTCAGGTCATCATCTCAGGGTCCTGGGATCTAGCCCCGCATCAAGTTCTCTGCTCAGCAGAGAGCCTGCTTCCCCCCCTCTCTCTGCCTGCCTCTCTGCCCACTTGTGATCTCTCTCTCTCTGCCAAATAAATAAATCTTTAAAAGAAAAAAAAGAAAAAAAGAGAAAATACACATTTACAAATACAGTTTTAAAATGTAAATAACTCGTTATTATTCTTTATACTTTTAAATTGTGCTATGCAATCCACCCACATAGTACGTAAAAATGGTAGAATTCCCAGCATGCACTGCTAGGTTTCCTGTCATCATACTTCCTTGTAGTTCTTTTTGGAAGAGAACTATACTTTTCCTAATTTTCTGCTACACTGCCTGTTCGCACACCTATAGAAAGATGCAAACATATGTGTCGTACAAAAATTTCCTGCCAAAGTAAATTTTTGGCATCTGCATTCGTTGTTTACCAGGGTACTAGGGGATGAAAGCAAGGGATTTAGGAACATCTGTCAACCTCATGGAAACACACTTGAGAGTGAAAGTCCAGTTCTCTAGGTGGTTGATATATGTCATTAAAAAGGAACTCACAAAGCATCTTTGTGCTATTATTCAGAATAACCGCTATCAAAATTTAGGATAAATCAGATGTTGATTACTTTTTCACATACCCACCCTGTTTGCCTTATAATTGTCTACAATTCTTCAAAATTCTGGCACAAGGTTTTCTCAGTTCTTGTTTTGTTCTGGTATTTGAGTTTTCTCCTTTTTTATCTTTGCAGTGATAAATGGGGAAAGGATGCATTGAAAGCTATTATAAGAAATTATTTTGACCAAAAGTCATAACTATTTCTTTATAGTTGTACTCCTCCAACTTTGTGAATTCCTTCAGAGCAGTTCCCATGCCTTATTCACCTTTTATCCTCAGTTTCCAGCACATTGGCTTGATAAGTACCAGGTTTATAGTAAACGCTATGATTTGCTCAATCAGTGATATATCAAGAATTTGGATAGGGTTTTCTTTGTAATGTAAACATATCTTAATTGAATGACTTTGGGGAAAGTTTCACAAATCACTGTGTATCAGTCTTTTTTTTTTTTTTTTTAAAGCATTTGGCTTGATCATATCCAAAATTCTGTTCATCCCTGATCTGGTCATATCTGGTGAGATAGCAAACTAAAATGGTACATATCGGGATGCCTGGGTGGCTCAGACATTAAGCGTCTGCCTTCGGCTCAGGTCATGATCCCAGGGTCCTGGGATCCAGCTCTACATAGGGCTCCCTGCTCGGTTGGAAGCCTGCTTCTCCCTCTCTCACTCCCCCTGCTTGTATTCTCTCTCTCACTGTGTCTCTGTCAAATAAATAAATAAAATCTTAAAAATATTGTGGGAAGGAAAGAAAGGGTGAATGGGGGAAATCATGGGGGGAGATGAACCATGAGAGACTGTGGACTCTGAGCAACAGACTGAGGGTTTTGGAGGGGAAGGGGTGGGGGGTTGGGTGAGCCTGGTGGTGGGTATTGAGGAGGGCACGTATTGAATGGAGCACTGGGTGTGGTACATGAACAATGAATCTTGTAACACTGAAAAAATAAAATAAAAGTATTTGGGAAAAAATAATAAAATATTAAATAAATAAATAAATAAATAAATAAATAAATAAATAAATAAATAAAATGGTACATCTCACACCAAATTATGGCAGCTACTCAACTATGCATACAAGATTGTCAGAGATAAAGGAAGGCATTCTTGGCAATCAGATTCATACAAAACTGGTGGATAATCAACATGAACTCATCAAGAATAAATCCGTTGATGAAAATGAAATGACAAAACTTAGATAAAACCAGATGATGTTTTATTTGGCATATTGATCAAGAAAATCCCTTTGCAGGCAAATAACAACTTTGGACCCAGTAACCAGTAACTTTTGTCATAAATTAAAAGAAATATGCTAAGACAGGCATATCAGGAGAGAAAAATGTCAATTATCTCAAGATCCCCGAGTACATCAAAGTATCATAAAGTTGTGTTTCTACTCTGAGGCTGTAGGTGCAAACAGCATGAGTTATATCTCTCACTTCCTTGCCAGAAAGAGCTACCTCTCTTGTTAAACTTTTGGAGCAGTGGTTTAATTGCACCTTCACATAAGCCCTATCATTTCTAGTTTCTAATCTCCTAATCTAACATGCCAGCAAATGTATCTTGGTAACTAGAATTTTCCTTTAGAAAACCAGAGAAATATTTCCATTTAATTCATTGCAATATGCTGGTCAACCTTGAACCTTTATTTTGCCCCTTGATAATCAAACAATTGTAATAACTCTATTTGATGTATTTAGGAAACTGTTCATATTTTTTGTTTGTTTTATAGTCCAGGCAAGGAACTCTTAGAGTTACTCTTAAATATGTTTAATTTGAAACACATGACATTGAGTCCTTTGGACAGTTTATCACTTCTATTAACTTTAAAATTCTATATACCAAGAAACGGTTTTCTCTTTCTGGCAGCATAACGATCTAAATAACCCTTAAAACTCTACCTATCAAAAGATTTTAAATAGCTGGTATAAAACAGAAATGATGTTTTGCTGAACTGTAAAGAAATTGAGAAATATTAGGCCAAATGTAAAGTGAAATTAAGAAATCAAGGAGGAAGAGTGCTAAAGTCAACTTTCATCATAAGGGTATTTTCCTAAATTCAGGAACCTTGCACCTCCATTTTGAGGACATCTTAGGGCACAGGAGAAGTGAAAGCCCCAACAGCATAGATCCTCACATTGAACTAGAACACCAAATACTTACCACCTCAGCATAAAAGTAAATGATGAATTAGCCTGCTGTGTGGAATGTAAATGATCAATTAATATCTGCCTGTCTTGAGCTTGTATCAAATGTTAACAGTAGAAATATTCCCTGAAAATATGGAAATATAAGCTAGACCTGTATGAGTTTGCAGGTCAACTTGAGAGTATGAGATTCAGATCACTTCCATGGCCTGACTAATCTTTAAATTCTCAGCAAATTTATTTTAAAATGGTTCTGAATTGAAAGTACTCCCAAGATCTCAAAAATTCTCCCAGATAAAGTCCCCCTGCAAATGATCTGCACATAAACATATATACACACATATACACAGCACAGCGCAGCAAATATATGAGTACATGTGACATAAGTGATACCAGGAAGAAAAAATAGAGTACATTAAAAACTAGGAAGACTTCACGTATTAGAATTGCACAGACCAAAAACAAGTAAGTTCAATGTGTGTCAGTATCTTAAAAGTATAAGAAAAATCAAGAGGTTATGAAAGTTGTCCAAGTAGTTCTTAAATAAACAAAGCAACATTCTAAATATAAAAATTAAATGATTAAAAATTTTAAAATTCACTGGAAGTGGCTAACCAGTAGATAGCCAAGCCGAGGTGATTAAGGAGCAGTCAGACCAAACTGAAGTGACAATTAGTGAACTTAAAAATAGAAGCAAAAGAAAAATCTAGAATGCAGTCCAGAAATAAAAGACTTGGAGAATATGAAATAGAGATTACAGAATATGAAGGATCATGTGGAGACAGAAAAATACATCTAATCATAGTTCCAGAAAGAGAACACAAAAAGGATGGGGGAAAAGAAATAATCAGCTATATTACAATAGAATTAGAATATCATCATTCTGTGTATCAATAATTAATAAGGAACCCAAGATACAGTCGTCAATGGCTACCAACATCATATCATACAAGGAGAGCCATCCAGTTATTATATGTCTCCTAATGGAATTATCCAACACTTCTTGTATAGAAGTTTTGGACACTTACTGCCAAAATCAAATCAAACCTCAAAATATAGCTTTAGTTAATAAGAAATACAGGGAGGACAAGAAAATGAAATTCTACATGTAGTTACATGGTTACATCAATAAACAAATTTTAAGGAAAAAAGAAAGAACAAGGATTTATAGATTAAGTGATTTAAAATATGTATCAATCAAATGTAATGTATGGATCATATCTAGATCTAATTATGAAGAAAAATACAAAAGAAGTTCATATATCATAAAAATTGGCACTATTTAGCAAGATTAAATACATCTTTTACCATTTCATGCAATAGCTATACTCCTTGTAGAAATATATACCAAACTGGTGAACATACAAAAGGATTCATACACAATATCATTAATTGCAAGAATAACTGAAAAAGCATAGATTGGAAATAGCACAAATATTTGTCAATATTAGAATGGATGAATAAGTAGTAGCATATTAACGCAACAAAATACTGTCCAGTTATAAAAAGGAATGAAAATATTTCTGTTATATGACCATAAAGTGATGTCTAAAATATAGTATTAAAAAGAACGAAAGGATAAAAGGTCAGCATAGAGATTATCATAAATGGTAGTATTATAGCTTATGGTGACAGAGGGTAGCTATACTTGGAGTGAGCAAAGCATAACAGACAGACTTGTCAAACATATAGACTTGAAGACCTCAAACTAATGTAACATTGTGTGTCAACTATACTTCTAAAAAAGTGTACAATGAGCTACAATTTACCTAGGAAAGACAAGACTGGATATACATATATTTAATATACCATATACATATATTTAATACATGACATATTAAAATAAATGGGTAAACTATACAATTGACAACAATTGGGGTTATTGGGTGGAGAGAATAGGACAGAAGTTAAACTTCTTTCAGTGTGTTTTGCTTAGTATAGTCAACTTTGGGATCATGCATAATTAAAATGCAATCAATCTGTAGAACTTCAAAATAAAAGGAAACAAATGAATTTACATGTATATCCAGTTAGTGACATAACTACACAGTGATTAAATATTTCAAGTTATTGAAATCATGATAATTTAACCAAAGAAACACCACCCTGAAAACAAATTTAAACTATTTTCAGTAATCATTTTCTTGGTGGAGGTGTTGGTATTGTTATTTTAAGACTGCCGTGTGTATACTGTGGATAAAGCAAATGAGAAATTATGCGAGCTGTGATTTGCTAATGTTATAATTCCCAGTATATATACATTTGTATAAATATATATTATATATAATTATATGTAAGTTATATGTATAACCATATAAAGGGATATATAAAACTATATACATTAGAAAACTATATGTGGTTTATCTGTATATGTAAGATAAATATATGTATTTATCTTAACTTTGTTGAATGAAGGAGCCTAGGAATAATGACAACAACTTCCCATTCAAAGGAACTAGAATTAAAAAATAACACAATGGAAGCATCAATAAGGCATTTAATACTGCCTTTTGGAGGATGCTAACAAATTGCCTGCCTAATTTAAAATTGTATTTTAATGTACCCTCTTTTATCAGATTTTCTTAATAATGTTATGTTAATAATGTTAATAAATAATGTTATGTTAATAAATAATAACATTATTTGTTATTAATGTTAATAAATAATGTTATATTAATAAAAACTTAATAATGTTATGGTCATTTCTACTTGGCCATTTAACAAATAATAAGTACCATTGAAAGACAAGGTGCGCATTTTTGCAAAAATGTTTTTTCTCTTAAATACTAGCAAAATTACAGTCATGGGCAAAATTCATACCTGAATTAATAGATATGGTATTTGACTAGAATAATTATGGTATTATTATTATTTTTATTGCTCAAAGAAGGGAATGGGTGTTTGAAGATGATAATACTTGGTCAAAATTTTGTGCTAATGTGAAAATCCATCATGCCATCTTAGTTTCCCACACAAATATCTTAATACCAGTCAACAACAGCAAACACGTTTATATTTCTGACAACTATCTTTAAAGTGAGAAAAAGTTTTTACATCTCTCAAAATCTTCACCCCTAATGATAGCCAATAAATAATATGCTTAGCCTCTCTGTACACCAGAAAAATATAGTTTTATTAGTGACAATTATATTTAATTTTAAGAAATAAAATTATTTTAAGCAAAGCTGCTGAAAAGTAATCATACTTTCATATGAGATTTCATTAAGATAAATTTATATTAGGATGTATGTAGCAAAATTTCTAGTCACTTAATTTTTTATAAGCTCCATTAGATACACTTATATAAAAATAATATGGAAAAAATTGGAATACAGAAGATTAATTTTGAAAACTTACTTTGGTTACATTTTATCTGTTCTTTACCACATATGAAGTGAACTAACTTCTTGGACGCTACAGGACATGTCAAATTAACCTTCCTGTTCTCCCTGGCTCCTCTCCAGTATGACTGGTACTTCACTCAGCCTCATTCTTATAACTTCTGGAGTGTAAATTGTTTATAGCTGTAGACATCCCCTAACACTGAAAGCAATGAGCAGGTTCAAAATGTAAGGGAAAAAGTCAATCTTATTCCCTTGTCTTGATGTTTTTTTCTAGTTGTGAAGAGATCACTTCCAAAAACAAAAAACTGTATTACTCTGGAAGAATTTCCTCTAGCTAATGACATAGTTTTTGAGTGCATGCTGATATTGATTCAATCCTTTCCTTCACTTTGTAATTTTTCTTTTAGGTTCCACCTTTCATGGTCCATGTCCCCGGAATCAGAACTCTGTAACGTTCAATTGCCCTTTTCCACTTACCAAAAAGCTTTAACTCCCTTTTCCAGACTCATACCAGTTTAGTCTTTTTCTTAATTTTTTTAATGTATTTTGCATCTCTTTTCTATTCCTTCTTTCATAAATTCTTCTGTTAAACTATCGAGCTTTCTGGGAATGTGTACCAGCTAGTTCTCCCAAAGAAAATATTAAACCTATTCTTTTAATTAGTCTATTTAGAATGACCAAGAAAAATCTGGCTATACTCCATTGTTAACATTCCTTCTTTCCTTGGACTAGACAAATTATTTTTAAATATCAATTTCAAAATAAACATAAAATTAATATTTTGATTATTTAAACCATTTTTCAAGAGACAGTATATCTCAACAAATAATAAATGACTTGCTAAATACTTTTTTAGTCAGTTTCTTAGCCATCCAGATTTTTCCCAAGCCTATAAAGTACAAAGCAAAATGGAAAGTTGGCCATAATGCCTATAGAGAGAGCCAAACCAGACAGTTCAGGTCAAAAAGTAAAATTTTTACCCATTGCTTAAATATTGTAAGTTATTCACAGCTGCATATAATTTGTACTCTACAAATTCTAAGAATATGGTGCTGAGTATGGTTTTGTCCTAATTATCTGGTTTGGCTGCTGATCCTGACCAGCTTTTCAGGCATATTTCAAACTTTGCATTTCACCTTGTGCTGGCAACAAAAAACAGCAAAATAAATCTATCTGAGTGAACAAATCTTCATTCTGTTGAATGGTATTAGATTGTGTACAAGGCTCTGGTGAGCTGTGACTTTGATAGTCAAGTCAATGTGTTCAAATTTGCAGTCAAGAACTCTTGGATCCTTGGCTGAAACCATGGAAGAAGAATTTGATTCTGTGTATTACATTTGATTGTATTTTGCTCCATTAATCTCTAACCTTGCAAATCAAAACAACTGGACGGTAAAACAATAATTCTACAATACTATAAAACAGAACAGACCTATGTACCTTAAGAGACTCTGACCAGATGTTTAAGAACTAAGCATCTTGAGATAAGAAATAAGCATCTTATTTCAAAATGATATGTGTGATTATATTTCAGGCTAAAAACTCATACGTGCAGAAACATAATTTTTCCATTTTTTTATGATTTCAGTTCAACTTCTGGGTGACCTCAGTTTTGATCCCTATTTCCACTGAAGCCAGAAGGCTCTGATTTTTCCCAATTCAAGGTAACAGTCACTTTCAGGCTGAAAATTTATTCTGTTGGTAGATATCCAAATTTATTCATGGCCACATATCTACAGAGCCCCAAAGCCCACGCTCCTCTGATAACACCACGCTGTTTTGCAAAGAAAGTGCTCCCACCACCCCTGTTTTAGGAGCTCACCCCATATGACACAAACATTTAAAAAAATGTATTCAAGATTTCTCCAAGCCCCTTTCTCCTTTACTTTTTTATATGAGTTAGCTCCCAGGGAGCAAGAGGTAAAGAGGTGGTCAAAAAAGGCATGTGACTTGCATTCATCTGGAATGGAGAGTTGAATACCTAACCCCTGAGCCATCTTTAATCATTGCCATCTTGTGCCCTGACATACTACATCTGTGATGACTTTAGGTGTTTAGAAGTGGCTCCTGTCACAGGTATCATTAGTCCCATCCTGACTTGTCATACATTCTACCTTTTCTCATTCTGACTCAAGATGTCTTCTAAAGACTTCTTCCCTTTACAAGGGAACTCTTGGCTACTTTGAACACTCCATCTTGGAGTGTATCAAATTCTAGAAGACTAACTTCAGGCCCATTTGTCGAAACACCATCCCTCAGCAATGGATAATTTCAACAGATACTATGTTTTGCCTCTTTCAATCTGGAAGGTGAGCCACAAAATCCCCAATCTGTGACTCCCCCAAATCTATCACTTTCATACTTTGCTTTCTTAACCTATCAGCATTGATGCCAATTAGGTCCTTCCAGAACCATTCCTTCTAACCTACTGACTAAACTTTTCTTTCATTTGTGGTAAAACAGTAAGTATTTTAGAGTATCAAATATTTTTCCTATGGTAGTATATAACTATGTTCAGTACTCTGCGCTTGGCTCTTAATTTTAAAACTGGGGTTTTTTTTAAATCACAGAAAATCCTTTCTGCTTTCTACAAAGCCTGGCTCTTATGAATCAAAATATATTTGGTTTTCCAAATGTAATTATAACTTTTCCTTTGAGAAAAACCTTACAAAATTACATAGACCTGCTTACCAAAAAAATTATCATCCATCCCTTTAAAATCAAGGTATACAGAAAGGAACTAATTCTGACTAGTAGGGGAAATACTGAGGTGAAAGGAATCATCAAAAAGCTTCCAGGTTTTATTGGGCAGAATATGATCTAGTTCGGTTTTTGCAAAAGGTTGAATTTTTAGCCACAATTCTCCCCTTCTCTAAATAGGAGTATTCATCCCCAACTCTGTGCTGGCCTCAGGGTGGCAGAGTACACTTCTCCAATTTCCTGTATTGGTCCTCACCATGCAACTTACTTCGTCCAATGGAATATGGGAAGAAGTAACATTCTTCCAGTTCTACGCCTCAGAAGTATAAGTTATTTTTCTTGAGTTTCCTGCCACGGAAAGGGCTTTCCCTAGGTAGGTGCTGCAACTGCAGACTAGATCCCAGAATTACTCCTGGATCTTCCTAGGGCCAGGACCAGAAGAGGTCCGAGCCCAGCCAGACCTGCACCTAGAAGCAGAAACTACAGCACAGCCTAGCCTAGACTGGCTGACCCCCAGCTGATTTTGTGTTGAATGCCACTGAGATATCCTGCCATCTGTTAAGCAGATAACTACCATTTGGAATGGGGAAATATGGGAATTGTTTTCCTTGTATTGTACTCAATAGATTTAAAAGCAAAAAAAAAATTTGAGGAAATCCTGATTTTTAACATGATTTTTTTCTCTCCTTTTGGTAAAATCATCAGACAGTTGTTCAAAGGAGTATTCAGAGGACCCACTACACTCAACTGGTCAAATCATTCATTCAATGCAGAAATGTTCTTTTGAAAATTCCAAGCAAGTTCCCATGGTCTCGGCCTTCAACCTCCTAGTCCAAACTCTCACCTGTTCCCACCTGGACTAAAGCAATAGCCTCACAACTCCTCTTCTGACACTCACTTTTATCACCATCTGCCCCTTTCTAGGCTGCTCCTCATGCTAGTATGTTCAATGCAAATATAACCTTATTGCTCCACAGCTTAAAATATGTCAACGCTTTCCCGTTTGCTTTAGGAGAAAGACCAAGCTGTTCAACATATCCTCTGGGGACCAGCAGAATCTCTCCCCACTCTACTTCTTCAGCCTCAACTCTTGATCTCAGCCGTGTTCCACACGGCTGAAGCCCCAAGGGCTCCTGTTAGTTCCTGAACAGAACTTGCCTCTTTTTGACTTACAGGCTTCATTTACCATCAGCCACAGTCTTCTTGCCCATTGACAGTGAGTTCCTGGATCCCATCCTTGGTGTCTGCATTCCAATGCTGACTCCTTAGTCTGGATTTCTGTTGGAAACAGTCTGAGACAAAAGTTTGGGGACAGTTAGGTTGTCTGGGGATAATTCTAGGAGCAAGCATAGGGGTGGTGGGGGGGGGGATAGGAGGTACTATGGACTAAATTCATCCCTTAAAAATCATATGTGGAGTGGCTCAGCCATTAAGCATCTGCCTTTGGCTCAGGTCGTGATCCTGTGGTCGTGGGATCAAGTCCCGTGTTGGGCTCCCTGCTCAGCGGGGAGTCTGCTGCTCCCTCTGCAGGTTCTCTCTCTCTCTGTCAAATAAATAAAATATTAAAAAAAAATCATATGTGGAAGCCCTAACCCCCAGTGTAATAGCATTTGGAAATGCTGGTAATTGGATTTAGGTGATATCATGATGGGATTGGTGCCCTTATAAGACAGACATCAGGAACTTGCTTCCTCGCTCTCTCTAACCTGTAAGGACAGGGCAAGAAAGTGGCCATCTGCAAGCCAGAATGAAGGTCATCCCCAGGGAACTAAATCAGCCTGCACCTTTATTTACGTACTTTTCCAGCCTCTAAGAACTGTGAAAACTAAATGCTTGTTTAAGTCCCTACTGAGCTGACTTATACAGGGTGCCATAAAATTTTTAATTATTGAAAATCTGGTAGGTTTTTAATATGAATATATTTATCAATATTCTTTTTTATTGGAGATTTTATTTTTCTATTTTAAAAATTTTTTTGAAGATTTATTTGAGAGAGAGAGAGGGAAAGAGCGTGAGCAGGAGGAGGGAAAGAGGGAAATAATCTCAAGCATGGAGCCCAATGCAGGGTGATCCCATGATCCTGAGATCATGACCTGAGCCAAAATGAAGACTCAGACACTTAACTGACTAAGCCACCGAGGTGCCCCTTGATGACAGATTTTAATCTGTGGTGCAGATACGTTATCTACCTACTGAAAGTTTCTTAGCTTGGCTTTTTGTTTTTTAATTTGTTTTTTTCATGAATGCCTGTAATCTACCTGGAAAATATTTTTTTTAAACTGAGATACGAGCCTACTAGATTCATTTTTTCCCCTTACTGAGCATTGAACTCACTCTGGTACCAAACCCAACAAACTCATTTACATACTGCTTCACAGTAATCTAGTTATAATGTAAGCCTTTCCAGGTTGTTCTCTTGTTTAAAAACCTTCAGTGGTCTCCATTATTTATCAAGTAAAGTCCAAGATCCTTGACATCTCACATAAAGTTTATTTTAGTGACAGCTACCATCATATTCTTCCAATTACTTATGCTCTAAGGACACTTAATTACTTAATATCCCAAATGGAACACATATTCTTTTCTCAGTGAACTTACCCTTGACTCATCTTCTTTTTAACTTATAGTTTGTCTTGTGTATGTTACTCCCTGTGTGATATTAACACACATCAAACTTTGTACACCGTTTGCCTTGGATTATTCTCTCCCCACTCTACCCTACCTTTCATCTGCTTCTGTGTGTATGAAAAACATACTTATCAAGTCCATCTTTAAATTTTATCTAACTTCTCTTTATACCAATTAAAATTAATACCTTTTTAATCACCTCTATTGCATGTTATGGTGTTATAATGAATTCTTTATGCCCATTTCCCTCTTATGCTTGAAAGCCACTTGAGAATGATAACACTCCATCTCATATGTTCATCGTATATTAATACAATATTAATTAAACTAAGCCAGAAATGAATGTTAATGTACATAATTCTATTCATTGATCCTAAGAGTACAGATAATATTATATTTTTAGGCAGGAAAAATAAATTGCTTAAACATATTTACCTTGCATTTAATAAAAACACCAAACCTTCCTTCATTGAACTTTTATGTTTTTTTTGTTAGCTAAGTTCTTTCATTCCTATTTTTATTTTGTAGCGACCTACCAAATAATTTACAGTGTCCAAAGGAGAGTAATCAGTAACAAAAGAGAATATATGACCAATAAGGTATTCACTTTCCTGACTCTGGATAAGAGACAAAGAATAATGCCATGATTGTATATGTTTAGGTATAGGGAGACTACCTTAAGTGGTATTCACTAGCTGCTCTTCCTTTCTGGAAAAGGGAACACGAGTTTGGTGAGACCAAAAGTGGATTCTCTAGTTGAATAACCTCTGTAAAGAGCTGTCATCAGGGGACAACCACTGTCCCTGTGATAATAAAATCTCATCTTTGCTGGTTTAAGAACAGTCCTTAAGAACAGCCCAAGAAATTGGGCCCATTGCCCAAAATCAATAACTTCATTCTTTAAAGTCTTTTTTCCTCAGATTATAAATCACTGTAGAAGCCCAATAAAGCATGGATTTGTAATGCTACCGATCTGATTATTAGTTGTAAAAAATTAGCCTGATAGTTTAAATTGCATATTGATACAAACAGATATAGAAAGATGTTAATCTCCCAAAATCAGTACTTATATAAGTACCACCATTTAAATTTTGGTTTATTCATAAAATTATAAACAAGTATAATAATGACAAATTGAAATCTCAAATATAATTCTCAATTCCATATACTAGGATAAATAAATAATGATTTTAAGGATGTTTGCATATCCTTTATTCTAATTAATTTCTCTTTACTAAAATGTATTTTGTGAAAGTAAATTTGAAGACATTTAACATTAATTTTTGCATTTAACATTATTTTCAATTTTGTTGAAAATTTTAAATGACTGTAAACAACCATTACTATTACATTATTCTTTATAAATCTTATACAAAGATTAGAATGATCTTTTCAGAGACTTACTATAATCTTTTAATACATTAATACAACATTGTGAATGTATCCAGTGTCACTGAATTGTACATTTGAAAATGGTTAAAATGGTGAATTTAATGACATGTGTATTTTCCCATTATAAAAGATAAAAAAAAATACATTCTGCTCCTTGGATGATGGATTACTTTTTTTAATTCTTCTGTAAATACTGCTATAATGGTTTAATAATTCTTTTTTCTCACTTCTTCTAGCACTCCAAGTAGCCATTTTTCCATGCTTCATACCTCCTTGGCTCTCTTTCGGTTTGTGTTTGTTTTTTTTTTACCTTCTTAGGATTATGTGTACATGGTTCTGAGTTCACTAATTCTTTTTTCAACTGTGTCTAATTGGCCATCCATTCTATTCACTGAGTTTTTATTTCAACAGGTATTTGATTTTCATTTTTTAAAGTTCCATTTGAATGTTCCTTTTCAAACTTATCTGTTCCAATCCCTCGCTGTATAACTACAGTTTTAAATGCATCCTTTGTTACTTTAAATACTTTATACGCATTTTTCTTTTATTGTGTATATGACAGTTCCAACACCTAGAGTTTTCTTGTGATTAAATCTGTATTTCTTGTTACTGTTGAATGCATGACTTTTTTCATTGATTTCTCAGAGCCAAGCTCCTGTTAACTATTGTGGACTTCATCAAGGACCCACTTAGTTGAAAGCAAACCTGGGATGTGTGTGTATGTGTGCATGTGTGTGTGTGTATACACACGTGTGTGTGTGTACATGTGTATGTGTGTGTTTCCAGCACATAGTGCCCCACAACAACAATAAAAAAGGAATTCTATTAGTAAGGAAGGCAGTAATTGTCTCGGACACGATGTTTCTGAAAAACGCCACACTACTTAAGGTTTTTGAATACCTACACACGTTCTTCAACCACTTGGAATGTAATTCTCCACATGTTTCATATGGATAAGTCCCACTTTTACCTCCCAGGTCCATCACAGGCATATCCTCCAAAAAGCCTTTCCTGATACTCCATCCACTCCTCCAAAGTATTGCTGAGTGCCTCACACCTACTTTTATAAAAAGGCTAATTCTTAAAAATAGGTTTATTTCCCTGAATAATTTTGGTTTTTGTATTCTAACTCCCTCACTAAACCACAGAATCCCTGAATACATACTGTCTTTTCCTCCTGATTCATGGCCCTATCTTAGGTACTGAATAAATGTTCGCTGAGTAAAAGACTGAATACAGTGAAAATCTGGAAAGCTGAAAATGAATTTTTCTACTGGGATCTTTGATAATCGTGTTAGATATTTCCCCCCTCTCCCTTCCTGTCTCCATTCTACCTGCTCTGTGCCCCAGGAAGCTGAAATTTATGCACTACATCAAACTCACTTGCTCTCTGGCTTGCTGTTGGGGTCATTCAATGACAAACCTGAGTTGAAGCTGGGAAGCCAGGCCCCATTTTGTCCCCAGTTTCCACTGCTCGACTCACCACGTCTTGGCTATATGACCTTCCACAAATGACCACAGCTCCTTTCATGAAGTCTTCTCCACTAAGCTATTTTTCTTTAGTTTCTGTGTAAACCCTCCCTCTCGTCCATCTGAACTATGACTGGGAATGCCACTCCACTGTGGCCCATTCCAGAATCTCACATTATCTCTTTTTGAGGACATTATATTGCCAAAACCTTTGCAATATTCCCTCTAAACTCTTCAAATTGCCCAATTTGAAGACTGCTGGCACTTGAGTGATAACAATAACATAACACTACAGAATTGATAGTGATTTGGGGGGAAAGCTAGCATAGCTTATAAAAGACAAAATAATCCAAGAAGAATTTTTAAAATGTAGTAGATAAAATTTAAGTAAAATGTTCAAAACAACAAGGAAATTATGCTAAGTAACATAAGCCTGTCACAGAAGGACAAGTATACACAGGATGCTACTTAAAATGAGGTATCTAAAATAGTCAAACTCAGAGAAGCAAAGAATAGAATGGCAGTTTCCAGGGGGTGGAAGCTAGGAGAAGTGGGGAGTTGCTTTTCGATGGTTATAGTTGCAGTTATGCAAGATGAATGAGCTCTAAAGATCTGTTGTACAACATAGTGACTATAGTGGGCAATACAGAATTGTGCGCTCCAAAATTGGTTAAGAGGTCAGATCTCATCTTAAGTGTCCTTACCAACAAACAAAGAAACAAAGGGTGGAGGTGCAGAGAAAGACACGAGGAAACTGGGAGGTAAGGATATCTCTATTACTTTGATCGTGGTAAGGATATCATGGACATTTATGCATCTGTAAACTCATCAAATCATGCACATTAAATATGTTCAGTTCTTTTCAATACATCAATTATTCCTCGGTAAAGCTGATGTAAATTATTTAAGGTTTAACTTTAAGGCAGAACCAGATATAACAGTAACTGATCCTTTTAAAAAATTGAAAACCTTGTAATGGTATAGATTCTATGGGGCTAAAGAGAAAAAATAAGCAGCTAGTTTAAGGGCTAATATTGGTGAGACAAGAGTATAAAACCAAAAACTCAGAAAAAGAATTTCAGAAGTAAATTTCTACCTACAGAAG
The DNA here is from genome assembly GCA_028533885.1 of Nasua narica. Lineage (NCBI taxonomy): Eukaryota > Metazoa > Chordata > Mammalia > Carnivora > Procyonidae > Nasua > Nasua narica. The sequence goes on along the minus strand of CM052808.1, from coordinate 72,748,999 downwards.
TAGAAGTTTCAAGATTGTATTTTTCTTAAGATCAAAGAAGATACTGAGCTATTGCTCCTTCTGAAGCCATACCATCTCTGTTCCTCAGGAATTCTATGGCCAGGGACTTTGTCATTCCTTTGTGCAATCCCAGTATGGTTTGGATTAGAAAAGAAGCATATCACAATGTGTAAGATTCTTTTCTGAGAAAAAAGTTAATAAATCTTCCAACAGCCCTTTGAAATTTCTCTTTCATAGAATAGGATTCCCAGATGAAAACACTTAAAGGATCTTTTTTTAGTCACTTCTAAATGTCTTATCACCTCTTCAGATGGTGAATTATATTCAGAAATAGTTAAAGTAAGGGTAATGCTAAGGGCCCAGAAATTATGCAAAGTTCAGTTCTTTTGAAAGAAACTCTTAGTATGGTAGTAATACATTGAGACAGACTGGTTTCCAAGCATACATCTGGGCTCCATTTCTAAGGATTAGGACAAGATGTCATACATTGTATATATTTTTTTAATTTGCTATAAGTTAGTGAAAACATTAAAGGTCTATTCTGTCCTGTGTTAGTTCACATGACAGCATAAATAATAGGACTGATCATATGATATAAACACAGAGGAATTGTCTTAACATTTGAAGAAAGCCTAATAAGTGGCACCCCGCACTCCTACCTGTGTACTGAATAAAAATTAAGCTAGGAATAAGGTCTTGGGGGGACAAAAAAAAATCATCTTTACTATTCATTAAAGTAAGTGTAGGAGATAGCACACAGTAGGGGGTGAAATAAGCTTTGTGACCTGCAGACTTAGCCCCAGCCACAGAAGAAGCTAGAACACCACAGGCTTTCCTTACAAGAGCTGGCAACCTAAGCTATGACACAGTCAAAGGAGCAGAGAATATGCTGCCTGTGGTCAGGCTGGCTCCCGAACAGGAGAGCTGAGGATCTGAGCTGAACCAGACATAGCCCATTTCTTCTCAAATTTCCAACAAGAACACCCTTCCTTCCCACCTCTGAGAGAGTCAGTGAGAAGGCAGAAGAACTGCGAGCACTGACGGTGTCTCTCCTCCTGGCTCCAGAAGTGGAGGAGGACAGGTCTGCCCCAACTCCGCTCTGCTTGTCATTCCCCTTCCCACTGGGCCAACCCCATGCGCAACTGGATTTTGACGATTCTTCTCAAGGAAAAGAAACCAAATCTCAATCAGGGTGTCCGGCTTCACTTTTAATTAGATTGTGTCCCCAATGCCAACTGCTGCTCCAATGTTAGACATCTGATTCGACATGCTGGTTATAGTTGCTGCACAGCTAATCTCTCACAACTCAGTGGTATACACCAACAATTTTCCTATGCTTACAGAACGATGCAGTGTGAGTGTGCTGTTCCCGCTCCAGTTTCTCTGGGGCTTTGATTTGAGCAACTTGACAGCTGGGGGTAACAGGATAGGTGGAAAATCACCTGGAGGCATCTTTGCATACACGTCTGACAACTCCTACTAGGCGGTTGAAGCTACTAGATGGGACCTCTGCTGGTGCCATTGGCGGGAGTATTAGACACTGCCAATCCATATGGTCTGGGCTTCGTCACATCTTGGAGACCTCAGTTTGGATGGACTCCTTACAGAGTTGCTCAAGGCTCCAAAACAAGTGTCTTGAGAGAACCAGATGGAAGCTATATGTTTTTTTCTGATCTAGACCCAGAATTCAGGCACTTTACTTCTGCTGCAGTCTAGTCTTTACACGCAAGTAACTAAAAAGGTCCAGATTTAAGAGGAGGGAACATAAACCCCCAACTCTCATGAGAGGAATATCACAATATTTTCAGACATGTTACAAAACCCTCACAGTCCAACAGATGTTAGTGTTGATTATTTCTCATAAGGATCTAGGCAGATTAGGCAGAAGATATTAACTCCAAGATGAGTCTGCCACCAAGATTGAAAATTAACTCTGTTAGAGGCACCTGGGTGGCTCAGTGGGTTAAAGGCTCTGCCTTCGGCTCAGGTCATAATCCCAAGGTCCTGGGATGGACCCCCATGTCAGGCTCTCTGCTCAGCGGGGAGCCTGCTTCCCCCTCTCTCTGCCTGCCTCTCTGCCTACTTGTGATCTCTCTCTCTCTCTCTGTCAAATAAATAAATAAAAATCTTTAAAAAAAAAAAAAAGAGAAAATTAACTCTGTTATACTTCCCACACAAATAGTGTCCAGTTAAGTAATTCAACAGAGCATATCATAAGACCTACAAGGAGATTAAATGGCATCAATAAATATTCCAAAAATAAGTTGCATAAAGATATTCTAGTAATAAAATCCCAACAATATAGAAATGTTCCACATGTTGAATATAGTTTCTCATTAATAAAATTCCCAGAAGAAATAAAATGCAACTACTAAAAGTTTTCAAGTTCAAAGACTTCATATCCAAAAGAATGAAAATCCAAAACAAAAATATCTTGCACTTGTAAGTTAAAAGTTCAAAGAAATTAATTCCACCCCAATTTTGTTTTCTGTTCAGTCTCAGCTAAAAAAGATACTAACAGAAATATTTGAAATTCTTTCAGTTATAGCAGGCTGGACAACGGCTTCCTGAAATGACTTAAGTTCCTTCAGGCCTCAAAAGCTGGTTAATTCAATCTCAAGTCTTCCAACAGCCTCTGCAAAGATTTCTAAAATTCAGATATCTGAAAGGACATGACTCCACACTGCTTACTTAGACAAGGCTGGATGGCCCAAAACGTAACATACCTACTTGCCTTACTGCAAAGTTGAGACATTTGCAACTCTGGCAATCCTAATCCTGAGTCTTGTTTATAGTGCAATTCTATTCCATTCACCATATTCAAAACCTCTTCACTCCTACTTCCTCTTAGAGTGTTGTGTTTCTGTTATCCCAGGATTTTACTGCACATAGATTGAGACCTTAGGTGCTCTTATAAAGAAGGAATGTAATTCCTGCCTCAGTCACACCCATTCAAGAAAACTGATCTCCTTGGGTCATCCATGAATGCTTGCTAATCCAATGGACTGATTGGTTGGGTTGATTGCTAATCCAATCCAATATTCATGGATTATTCATCCATGAATAATTGCTATCATTGCTTGACTCCCCCTGGGTATAAGTTACAGCATTGGGACCAATTCTGCAGCAGGGGCTGTCATTGGTCCCTCTACTCTCCTCTTAAAGTTATCCCAGAAATGTAAACAACTAGAATCCTGGAGAATCAGAGCCTGCATCTCAAGAACTCAACGTAAGAAGCAAATGATGTGCACAGTGCTAGAGACGATGGTGAATACTTTGCTGGGTGCCTAGATCCTCTTCATGGCAGGCACACCCATCCACACCCCCCACCCCCACCCCCCATCCCCCCATGGCAAAACACAGAGATGACACCTTCTCCTGGGAATTACACCCAGTCAAACAGGAGCCACTGCACCATCAAGGCTACTCTTTCCAGTTCTCTCAGGGGCTTATAGCCAATAACTGACTGAAATGGAGGTAGAAAACTTGACTTCTTTGGCACAAGGTAGGGCCAACTTTTGTGCAACTGACGCTCTACAGTTGTGCTGTTGAATGCATGGTGTGACAAGTGGCTACAGGGAGTGAAATGAGATAGGCTGTTTACATACTGGAATTCAAAGATTTGGTATGAAAAAAGAATGTATGAAATCTCATTAATGTTTAATACTGATATATGCTGAAATGACAATATTTGGAGTGTACTGGTTTAAGGAGAATGTTTTAAGTCATCTGTTTCTTTTTACCTTTTTAAATGTGGCTACTAGACAGTTTAAAATTATTTATGTGGCAGGCAAGATATTTAATATATTTCTTTTGGATGGGGCTGCTCTAGAGCTTTCCTCTGAGATCAGTCTAGTCTTCAGCTAAGACCACAGTCTTGCTGATTTGGATTCTCCTCTTCTGTCCTGACTCCCCCAGGGCTTTCCTCTGGGGAACACTCCCTTCCCCCCCCCTTGGGGGATTACTAAATCCCCCGAATAGAACCCCACCTCAGGCTCTGTTAGGAACCGAACCAAAAACACTTGATGTTTTGATAAGTTTGGTCTTCAATGTTCTATAAACAATTAGGTATAATTTAAATCAAAATAAAAATATATGAAGAAAACACTGCAATTATGTAACTAGCACTATGCCATCAAGAGAAGATTCCATAAGAACAATGGGCTTGATTCATAACCTTGACACAAAACTAAGGATATGCCTGGTACAACAACATTAAGAAAGGTTTTGATAAGAATGCTAAAAAAAAAAGAAAAGAAAAGAAAACCCGGGCGCCTGGGTGGCTCAGTTGGTTGGGCAACTGCCTTCGGCTCAGGTCATGATCCCGGAGTCCCGGGATCGAGTCCCACATCGGGCTACCAGCTCCATGGGGAGTCCGCTTCTCACTCTGACCTTCTCCCCTCTCATGCTCTCTCTCACTCTCTCTCTTTCCTAATAAATAAATAAAATCTTTAAAAAAAAAAAAGAAAGAAAGAAAAGAAAACCCACAATTTAAATCACACAGGTTCATACTCAGTTAATATTAACTCAGCCAACTCACTCAAAGCTGGGGAGAGATCTTCATGTTCTACAGATACTATTACATGGCTCAATATTTAAGTTTATCATCACTGCTTCTGATAAGCAAATAAAAATTTACAGTTCTTTAAAAATGCAGGAACCTTCAAGATGTGATTAGCTTTCAAAATTTAAATAACCTTAAACTTCAGATCTCAAAAATGACATTCACTGGGGAGTTTGTTTTTGCTAAGACAGCCTTTCACTCATATGTGGAATTTAAGAAACAAATGAGCAAAGGGAAAAAAAGAAGTGTGTGGGGGGAAACCAAGAAACAGACTCTTATCTATAGAGAAAAAACAACCAGAGGGAGGTGGGTGGGGGGATGGGTGAAATAAGTGACAAGGATTAAAAAGTACATTTGCTGTGATGAGCCCCAAGTGTTGTATTGAAATGCTGAATCTCTAAATTGTACACCTGGAACTAATACTACACTGTATGTTAACTAACTGGAATTTAAATAAGAAAAATCTTTTAAAAGGAAAAAATAGCATTGTTACTCTGAATACTTATTTAAAAACATCTTTTAAAATCCTGAAAATTCCCATCCCATTAAGCTCTATTATACAGTGACAAAATATTGCTTTAGTATAAAAGAGTATGGTATTTTGCATAAAATAACTGTTAGAGAAACTGTATCCTGTCACTGAAGAGCTGACCTCACTTATTAAAGTAATCTTGCTAACAAGCCTTGCCTGCATAACCTCCCTCTACCACAGGATGGCACTGTAACACAAGTTTTTAAGCAGGGAAAAAATCTTGTTAGTCTCTGCTGAGAAAACGCTCAGAACAATTGTGAGCAACACAAATCTTACAACATTAGGTGCTTCTAATTGGGGAGTTTATACTGAATCTCATATCTCACTTATCAAAAAAAGAGTCCCGGACATACAGCAATCCGCTCAGATCTCCCTTCAGGCCAAATAGAAAACATTAAAGAACAAAAATTTAAAAAAAACCTATACCTGGAAATGCTGTGGTGAAATTTAAAAACATCAAAGGGCTAGAGAAAGCTTACAGTGAATTACAGCAAATCACCTGCAAAGGAACAAGGATCAGAACATAGCACATCACAAGAACGGATACAAGAAAACAAGGAGTAGAATGGATTTCGGTCTTGAAGGAAAAGAATTTCAGATGTAAAATTATATACACAAGCAAATATCCTCTTAACTACGTTGATATAAAATATATTTCAACAATACCAGACTTCTGAAATTTTTCTACCTAAAGAAAACATCATAAATATTTCACTAAAGGAAATATTCAAATATTAAATTGAAGAGAGATGGGAAGAATGATCACATGACATCATGGAGAACTGTGTGGTCTAAAACAAGTTCCAACAAAATGCAAAAGAAAGAAGATCCATAAACACTCCGTTCTTAAGTCTAGAAAATTCAGTAGGTTGAGGAGAAAGATTAATCACTCCTACATTTCATGCACTCTTTGTCCTGACAACTTGTGGAAAGTAAGATGGAAAATGTCTAGAGAATGGTTAAAATGATCAAGCATTTCTTTCAGGAAAGGGACTTAAATGATTGTGATCTTTGGCCTGAAAAAATATCTGAGAAGGCTGACATTTAGAAAAGTCTGAAAGGAATAAATGGGGGGGAACTTCTTTTCAGAATATTAATTAGGACGTATTGCTTTAAATCTAAAATAAACTTAACATTGCGACATTTGAGTCACTATACATAAAACCCTTGGCGTTTATAGATTCCTATTTGTGGTTCAAATATATGTGATGGATTAAAGTCTCTCCTTAAGGAAGGTGATGACAGTAATCTCTTGCTATTGTCAGCCTGTGGCATTCAAAACACACTGCATCGTGCTGGCTACGAAATGCAGTTTGGACTTTAATGCATACCAGTACCTTGCTGTTTTGGCAAATTTCTACACCTCTGACACAACAGCCTCATGTTATAAACACACTTACAGACACTTCTTTAACTGTTTGGTTCAGAGCTTGGTTTCTCCTGTCACCCGGAGCCTCTTAATGAACCCTGAAACCAACTTCCCTGGGGGCAGCTAAGTATTCTTTTCTCTTCTCCCCGAGGACAGACTTACTTTTGCTACTATGGCAACTACCACGAAGTGCTTTCTCTCTGACTTTCTCAGCTTCTTAGTAGTGTGGGTTTCTCTGCAAAGATATTCTAGAAGCTTTGGGGTCTTTCAAAATCTTGTCTCAAAGAACTTATCTCTGTCCATAATAAATCTTTATTATAAATAAGAGTGCGGACTCCATTATATCTCCATTTGCATGTGTACCTGTGACCTCTGCTAGGAAACAAATGCAGGACTTGAGTCAAATTAGTGAGTAACTCAGACCCAGCTCTCTTGATGTTGAAGCACAGGGTTCTAGCAGATGTAGCCATTCTTATTACTAGCAAAAATTCAAACCTAAATATCCTTCCAGGCTGATGAAAACAATCTTGGCTCTTATAAGGGAAATATCACAAAGTGGAAGGAGTAAACACATGCAATCAAGTGAAAATTTCTTTTTTTCTTTTTTTTTTTAGAGAGAGAGAAGTAGAGAGATTGAGAGGGGAGGGGCAGAGGGTGAGGGAGAGGGAGAGAATATCCTCAGCGGGCTCCATGCCCCGTGTGGGCTCCATCTCACAACCCTGAGATCATGACCTGAGTCACCCAGATGCCCCAAATTTCATTTTTTAATAACTGAACTTCTAGAAGTAACGGGGTGGAAGACCTCTTAGGTAAGTTCTGATTTCATTGGAAGTTTATTTCCTAAATCTCAATATGTGTTATAGATTCCTCCCCTCTCCTTTATTCACTTTTTCATGTGTTTCTTAGTAAACAACACACACTTAGTTTAAAGTCTGAGTCTGTGTTATCTTCCAGGACCACGGCAGTCTATGTGAGAGGCAGGACACTGGTCTTCCTTTCCAACCCATCTCTCCCCTTTGCTATCTGAGGAGGACCTGGGTGGCTTTGGAACCATTTCTGAGCTGTTTTAGTTCAGAAACACCTGTGAATTCATGTAAGGATGGTAAACTGAGTCTGTTTAGTCTCTACATAAGTAACCCTTTCCCCAGTTCTTACATCTCCATGAAGTTCTCCTTATAAACTGGATGTCTTCCTTTTGTCCCTTGGCTAGATCACTCTACGTGAGGTTCTCAGTCCAAGGATCAGGAATCAGCCCCCCACAACGACCTTGTTCCATGGATGTTACAGTGTTATCTCTAGTCTGTAAATTTGTAATAGGCATGACAGGGACGACTCAAAATTAGTTTCCTGTCTGTGATTCTGGGAACCATGATATATTGAAACATTTAGGAGAAACCTGGAAAACAACTCTGAATGTTATTTATGCACCAGTTGTTATGCCCAGATTTTGAGATCCCCAAAGACCACCAAGGAGCCAAGTCCAATGCAAAAGCAAAAGAGCCCTTTATTCGAGCTAGCTTGAGCTCAGTCTCCCACACTCACCGACACAACGGTGTGGTGTAGAGAAAGAGCGAGTTTCAAAAAGCGCAACAGTTTTAGAGGGGCCAGTGGCTAATGAGATTGTAACACACACAGAAAGTTGCTTAGTAACTATTTGAACTAGCCTATCACCCTGGCCAGAATTGACGCGCAAGTTTGCGCAAGTTTGCCGGGCAAAAGGCGGAGTTTATATTCTTTCCTGGTCAGGGGTTCCACATTCCTATTGGCTAACCCAAACCCAACCCACAGGCCGTCTGGGCCAATTAGCTCAAGGGAGGGCTGAGCCACACTCTGACCCTCCCAGAGGCAGGTCCTGCAGGGGCCACACACAAGAAGGTGGGTGTAAGCAAAATGAGCCAGCCCTGCTCTACTCCTTCACAGTGAGAGTTACCACAGCAGTTATCAGAAGATATTCCTATGAAAGGCCCTCAAGAAAATGACAAATAGGGGCGCCTGGGAGGTACAGTCAAGTAAGTGTCCCACTTTTGGTTTTGACTCAGGCCATAATCTCAGCGTCACAAGATGGAGCCCCACATTAGGCTGTGCACTCAGCAGGGAGACTGCTTGAGGTTCTTTCTCAAGAACCTCCCTCTGCCCCTCCCCCTGATATACACACACTCTCTCTCAAATAATAAATAAATAAATAAATCTTTAAAAAAGAAAAAGAAATGCCAAATACCCATTTAAAGGAATATGACCTCAAGGTTTGATTGCTATTTCCTGAGCATCCTTTGGGTCCACCCTGGAAAGACTTAAAATACACAGGGTATTCACACGGAAGCCTCATAGCCTAGTAAAATCTATCTGGCCCACATAAAAAAGATTCAAGATTCCTCCCCTGAAGTGGTATATTTTATTGAAATCAAGTCTTCCACTCTCTGAACTTTAACAGTTGAGTAAATGAATATATATCAAAATGGAGAAAGTTCCTTAGAGTAATAAAATACTAAAGTCAGAGGATTGAGAAATTACTTGAAAGAAAAATAGCAGGAAATATTGAGTAGACACTAAAATTTAAATCTGGAAAACTATAAATTCTCCTTGGGTGATATCTAATCACAGGTTTATTTTTAAAAATTGTTTTCTCCAAAAAGAGAATGGACTACACTGATTCATATAATTTTCTGAACTTTTACTAATGTGGAAATGGTGTTCAGATATTTCAGAATCTTAAGAACAATTTTCTGGGGGCGCCTGGGTGGCTCATTCATTAAGCGTCTGCCTTCGGCTCAGGTCATGGTCCCAGGGTTCTGGGATGGAGCCCTGCATCGGCTCCCTGCTCAGCGGGAAGCCTGCTTCTCCCTCTCCCGTTCTCCCTGCTTGTGTTCCCTCTCTTGCTGGTTCTCTCTCTGTCAAATAAATAAATGAAATCTTAAAAAAAAAATCTGTTTGAAGAGCTTCCTTCCAAATGAATTTCACAACTGATTTAGACCTGAAGTGACCTTGCTACGTAGCATATTACATAACAGATATCATTTCCACACACCATCTACCCTTGAACAATGCAGGGGGTAGAGGCACCAACCCCCATGCAGTAAAAAATTTGCATATAACTTTTGACTACCCAAAACCTTAACCATTAATAACCTGTTGACCAGAAACCTTACCCATATATAAACAGTTGGTTAACATGTATTTTGTGTGTTGCATTACATACTGTATTTTTACAATAAAGCTAAAATAGAAAATATCAAGAAAATTATAAGGAAAACACATTTACAGTACTGTATTGCAATTACTAAAAAAAAAAAAATCTCTGTGTAAGTGAACCTGTGCAGTTCAAACCTGTGCTATTCAAGGGTCAACTGTATACATATAATATGTATACATATAATATGTATGTCATTATTAATAAGATTGTTTTCCCCTCAGTCTACTCAACTGGCCTAGTGTCAATGGAATCTCAGGCGGGAACAAGCTAGTACGTGAATGGGAAATCCAGATTATAGTTTCTAAAATTGATTTTCTGTGTTTAAAGGAGCCAGGGTTTTTTTTTGGAAGGATAACTGATTCCATATCTGGGATAGGAAGGTATAAGAGATATAGAACTTCTTTATCAGAAGACAAGGTTTCATTCCAAGTCTAGTGAAATTAGATCAAAAAGACACAGGAACCAAATTATAGAGGTTTGATTGTGACAATATGAGCATCAAACATAGAATAGTGATTATAGTGAATTAAAATATATTAAATTTATTAAAGTCATGAGTCCTTATACACAAAGATAAATATTACCTTAAATACACCAAAGAGAATGAGGAGATAGGAATATATTCCCACAGGATCTTATTAGTTCTTTCAGTATTGTTGACACATTTACATATTGATGAACGACACAGATTCTAGTAAGTATTATATACATCATTTAGAAGACACCTTCTGACTCAGGAATGGCGTCATTTGTGTAACATCAAGTCAGATGAAGATATATAACATCCATAATCAATCTGTTATCATTAAAATCAGTAAGATTTGCATGTTTTTAAGAATACAAATGAACATAAGATTGCATTAAGGTTTTAAAGTCTTTAAAATTCAAGGGAAAAGATATTTACAGACATAAATGTTCAAATCAGCTACTTATCCTAGGTGAAGCTGCGGACTTCTATTAGAAGACAGAATTATCAATTGAGTAACTCCTGTGCTAAAAATTATGAAAATATTGGCATAATAATAAAAAATAAGAGTCAACTGTTTCTTCAGGGTCAGAGACATGAACCTAAGTTATTCCCCGGGGCTAACTCTCTAGAGGTGAGTAACCTAATTAACTGGAGTATTAACTGACTTCTATAATTAGGTTAGCATCTTTTAACCCAAGGGAAGCTTAGAAGTAAATATAGATACATTTATGAAAAAGAAAACAGAGCATTAATATTTTTTGTATTTCTATATTAGTAAGGGGTAAGAAAATCCGACCTATTATAATGGTAGCTTGGAATCTAATCTGAAATATGTCATTCAAGGAATTAATTTAGATGAAATCTCACATTTATATTTAGTATAAGAACATCCAAGAAAAACATAGGTGGATGGGATTAATAAATATAAATTTTGCTCAGATCAACAGTGTCTGAGAATTCTCAATGTTCCACAACCACATACAAAATGAAAGTCATATGGTCTATCAGTGAGGTCTTATTTTGAACTTCACTCAGTTTAATGAAGTGTATACAGCATCTTCGTATATTGTTTGATATTTGTGTTTCCTCTTCTGTAAAATGCCTGTTCATTATGTTTTGCTTATAGTTATGTTATGTGCTTTATATTTTTTCTAGTTTTTAAAATATTACTCTTTTTAGTTATATATCCTTTCCTTTGACCAGTAATTTTTGTGTTAACAGATCTTTTCTACACCAAAGTATTAAAGATATTCCCATATATTTACTTCTAGAGATTTTAATATTTTGCTTATTCATTTGTCTTCTTTCTCACTGGAATTGATTTTTGTCAATGGTGTAAGATTTGGATCCAAATCAATTGCTTTGTTTTTGCGAATATTACATTGTCTCAGTGCCATATATTGTTTTATCCAAAGTGACCTCTGTCACATGTCAAGTTTTCATTTACTCATGAGTCTGCCTCTGAACTGCCTATTTGAGTCCAATGGTCTATACGCCTATCCCTGAGCCAATACCATATCATCCTCATTATTATTGCTTTAAGTCTTGATGTCTAGCAGAATAAGTTTCTCATCTTATTCTTTTTATGTATGAATATTTGGATATACTTGAGTGTTTGTCCTTCTATATGAATTTTTATCAGTATGTCAAACATCTTAGGATTTTTAATGACATGTCATTGAGACTGTTGGTTTTGGCTCAGGTCGTGATCTCAGGGCCGTGATATTAAGCCCTGCATTAAGCTCTGTGCTCAGTGTGGAGTGGGCTTGAGTTTCTCTCCCTTTCCCTTCCCCTCTGCCCCTCTGTCTACTCATGCACACATTCTCTCTCTCAAACAAATTAATAAAATCTTAAAAAAGATAAAATAAAATAAAGTATATGTTTTCTTTCTATTGTTCTTTAAAGAAATGCAACTGCAATTTGTATAATTGTCATATATCTACCCAGTTTGGTAAACCTTTACTACTGCTAATAATTCACATGAGTTTTTTTTTTAATTTTTCAATATAAATAATCTACGATTAATGATGGTTTCCTTTTCTTCCCATCTTTTTGCTATCCATTTTTCTTCTCTATTTTACTACGCAAGCCAGGATTTTCAGTGCAATACTTAATAGGTATGTTAATAATAATTTTTTATCTGATTCCTAATATTAAAGGAAATCCTTCTTTTTTTTTTTCACCCTTAGCAATAATGTTTGATATAGGGGCACTGGAGTGGTACAGTCGGTTAAGCATCTGAGTCCTGATTTCAGCTCAGGGTAGTGAGATCAAGCCCCATATCAGGCTCTGCACTTGGTGTGGAGTCTGCTTGAGCTCTTCTCTCTCCCTCTCTCCCCCATACCCTCTCTCAATCTCTCTCATAAATAAATATATCTTTATTTTTTAAAGACTTTATTTATTTATTTATTTGACAGAGAAAGAGAGATCATAAGTAGGCAGAGGGAGAGGGGGAAGCAGGCTCCCTGCTGAGCAGAGAGCCCCATGTGGTGCTCGATCCCAGGACCCTAAGATCATGACCTGAGCCAAAGGCAGAGTCTTTAACCCACTGAGCCACCCAGGTGCCCTTAAATATATCTTTAAAAGGAAACAATAATGTTTGGTCTAAGTTATTGATCCTTATGTATCCTAGTATTTCCCAACTCTGAGCATAGTAAAGCCCATAGAAGTTGATCATGTTTTTAGGACCCTTTGATGGAAATGAATGAGGCTGCTCAAGGCAGGAGGCAAGAGGCTAGGTTGGTCTGCCTACTCCAGGCCACACTGGCTGCACGTAAGCCTCGGAGGATAACACAGTTCCACGGTTGCAACATAGTGTTGGCGCAACAGGTGTAAAGCTCTATTTGACCTGAAGACTGTAACTGGGAGGACCAAGCTGGCCCATCATTCAATGCTCAGGTAGTAGCAGCAGCAGGGTTTCAGTTACTGACTATCCAGAGCCAAATCAAGAACATGTCTCATGCCCATACATTCCATTCCAATCCTCTTGAAGGAATAGGGAAAGCATGCTATGTGCAGGTCCTTCTCTCTTAGGAATACTTCCCAGAAACAACTACAAATGTTGCCTTTCCTATTGTGAACAGCACGAAAGACTAGAGTTTCAGCTAGGCCCAGTGGTATGTGCCACCATTCAGCCTCTCTTCCGGGCTGGAATTCCAGCATGTCCTTACATGGCCCCACTTCGGCACTTCAAGAGATAGAACTGAAGCAGGCATCAGTTTGATTCCAGTCATGTACAGAAACTAGGAGTTCTTTGGTGAGCGTGAGTTGGTTCTACTTTGATTTGCACTCAGAACTGCTACAGTGATTTCTGCAGAGTGGTACCTGACATAGGGGTCTCCTTACCAACCAATTACCTATGGCCCACCAGCCAAACCAAATTGCAAGTCCATAAGCAACAGCCCAAGTGCCATATGCACTCAACTGTAGGACTTTCAGTTGTTCCTGGCAGTTTCCTCACTGTGAGGAACCTGGCCTATAACTCAGTCCACGGGGCTGCTAACTTGCTTTGGCTTCCATCCATAAAGACTTCACTATCTGCGAGGCACAGAACAGCTGCTTTCCCCATGGAGCCATGACACATCATTCTGGAACTGCCATCTGCAAACCAGGTCAGTTCCTATGCATCCTTGAGAAATTGGTGGAAAGTTGAGATGCATCAGTAATAACAACAGGCAAATCTTCAGTTAGCTTTTTAGCGGCCTTAGTGGAAAATAGGCTACTTGCTCATGAATATGTTGAGTCCCACTCTGCTCCATGGCGGAATGCCTGTATAATATTTTCATTTTACGATGGAACTTCTTTTGACATTTCTCTCCTTTTTGGGATGCTTTTTGACCTTACCCATCACATGATGTGTAATTCAGGACTTCATACAATGTTGTCCTTCAGTTAATGGGGCTTTCTTAGCAAATGCCCAACAACTAGCTAAGAACTATCCTACAAAGAAATATACCAGAAAGCAGTCTCAGATAAATTCTCACTGTTAACTATGATTATGAGCTTTTGCCAAAGACTTGAGTCTGCATGAAGGCAGGTGGCTGAATTTTGAGTATCATTTCAGCATTAACACCTACATGGGTCAGCTCAGGCGGCTATAACAAAATACCATAGATCGGATGGCTTAAACAGCAGACATTAATTTCGCACAGTTATGGAGGCTTGGAAGTCTGAGATCAGGGTGACACCATGGTTGGGTTCTTCTTGGCTTACAGACAGCTGCCTTCTTTCAGTGTTCATACATGAAGGAGAAGAGAGAGCTCTCAGGTCTCTCTCTTCTTATGTGGGCACTAATCCCATCATGGGGGCCCCATCTCCCATGACCTCATTTAAATCCAATTACATTCCAAAGGCCTCATCTCCAAACACCATCATATTGGGAGTTAGGGCTTCAACATTTAAATTGGTGGGGGTCGGGGGGAGGCCGTGGTGGTGTGGTAAGTGTGGTGGTGCACAATTGAGTTCATAGCAGTAATGTAAGGTGCAAACAGGATAGCTTGGGTTACAGTGTCTCTAGATCCAAGGTGTTCAGGCTTCCAATCAAATACGAACTTTTCCTAGGTGATTTAAATATATTGAGCCCAACAGTCTCCTTAAATGGGGGATATGGTTTCTCCAAAAGCCAAATAAGCCAATTAGGTATTAGGGCTCTTATTTAGTCTATGGCGCAGGGAGAAAGAACATTTTATTCTTCGTGGTCTACCGTGTAACATAAGACACTCTAGCCCAAGCAATCCTCCCAAACTTTATAGTCCTTACAAGGTCCTGGATTTTTTTCAGGGTTCCTCGATCCATCCTCAATCAATCATATGACATGATTATAATGAAGTTGCTATTAGCTTGATTCTCAGTTTCAGAAAATAATTGTGTAATTTTGCATCAGTAAAGTAATCATGCATCAGTAAAGTGCAACGGAACACTGTAGGGTTGTAGTACAACAGATCTGCCTCTTCGGATTGTGACAGCGCACAGGGGAGTTCAAATATCCTGGAAGCAAATGTATATTGGAAACTATTCTCCACAAACACACTGCTGCTGACATTCCCCCGCAAGTAATATTAAAGAAAAGGCATTCACCAGAGAGCTGCACAAGAGTTACTTTTTCTCCACCAGCACTTGTTTCTTGTGTTTTTGATTTGAGCTATTCTGACAGGTGTGAGGTGATATCTTGTAGTTTTGATTTGCATTTCCATGATGAGTGATGTTGAGCATCTTTTTCTATGTCTGTTGGCCATCTATATATCTTCTTTGGAGAAATACCTATGTGTGCCTTGAGGCCCACGTGAGGCTCCCTATCAGTGGGAAGCCTGCTTCTCCCTCCGTTTCTCCCTCTGCTTGTACTCTCTCTCTCTCTGTCTCTCCCGCAAATAAATAAAATCTTTTTTTAAAAAAGAGGGAAAACTGGTGAAGTGTCCACTAAAACCTTGGTAGACTTGTATAAGAAGCCAAAAAAAACACAACTGCCTCTCTTGATGTCTTCTGCTTGTTTTTTAATTGCATTATTTGTGGGGGTTTTTGGTGTTGAGTTGCAGAAGTTCTTTATTCTTGTCCTTTTCTTGCCTTGATTTTCTTTCCTTTGTAATACATAAACCTTTGTAATTAACCTGAAATCTCATTGGAGGAAGCTGGGACAGGAAATCCAAAAACTGCCTCTTTTACATCCTCTGAGACCTAAGACCAGTGTCACACATGGTGTTCAAGGTGGTAGGGCTCCTTTTATCATAATGTGAGTGAGGGGCATCCTCTGCAGGGCTGATTTCAGTGTCCTGTAGCCTGCCCAGCACAGCCCACATGTACAGCATTTCCAGTTTGGATAGATACCCAGAGGACTCAACCATTCTCTAGTAGCTCCCTGCCTTAATCCATTCAAGTCAGCAAAGACTTTCCCTGGAACTATCCCTAGGAAGATAGCAGCCAAAGGAGGATCCAGGATGAATGCAAACCATCCTCTCCACTCAACAGTATTCAGAACCAGATACACTGCCACTTGATCTAAAACTCAGGAACCATTTCAATAAAGATCATCAGGACAATGCTTACGAGTCTGACAGTCTATAAAAGGCCTCCACTGTGTTACCGAAGAATCCCTTACTTCATTGCTTTCCTCATTGCTTCCATTGCTTCATTGCCTTCCTTGAATTACCGTCTTAGTTGTAGTGGTTCTCACAGGCTCAGCCAACCCATCAGAAGTTATAGGCCCACGTCCCTCCAGTTGGAGCTCTATTTGCTAGGGAGAGAGGCTGAAGCTCAAACGAAGGAGATGCTGGACTCTCACTTTAGCTCAGGCTGAAAGTGGCAACTAGGAATTGAGTTAGCCAATGTGCCAGCAGTTTGCACTTGCCCTCTAATTCTGTTAGCTCCTGCAAGTCAGGTTGTCATTTCTGTCATGGAAAGTCTAACTCTCCATAAGTAACTGATTGCAAAGCTTGCGCTACTTTGAACCAAGGGCAGCTGGACAATCGCCTCTGCGTCAACGCTTCGTTTCCATCCTCTTCATCAGAATCCTTTTTTCTTTCTAAATAATGCCCAAGCCACATTTTTAGCAAAGAATGAGTCAGAAGTCTTCCAAGCAAACCCACCCCTAATGCCAACTGTACTAACAGGGGGTTCATGTAAGAAGGCTGCTTGACTCCAAAATACAAGTCTTAAAATCTATTACTCATTAGAGGAAGTGGATACAATACAACAACAATGTTGAAGTAAGAATTTGGGTCACTGCCAAGAGCTGTCTGGCTGCAAGGGTTGGTGCAGACCTGGTACAAACTTCAGTCTTCTACCTTGTATACTAGTCATGGTTATAAGCACTTCTCTCTCTCTCTGGTAAGGAGCCCCCTACACATGTGTAAGACACTTTGGAAAAAGAGAGCCCACGAGTCTCACTGGTTTTTCTGGGTTTTCTAATATTTTGCTGATTACATATGCAAATTCCTGATACAAAAGCAGCCTCAACAGCAGAGCTCTCTCTGAGGGGGGTTCTCACTGAGACCAGATGCAAGTCATCAATCTCACTCTTAGCAATAAACAATGCTGACAGGCTGTTAAAAACCACCATAAAACTCTTTGGGTCCAACGTTACAAAAGCAACATTATTAGTGGGCATGTTTCAAGTACCTCAAACAGAGGTTAATGCCAGAAGGAAACTTTTAGAGCATAATAGCTCAGGCTAATTCCAGGACTGCTAGAAATTAACCTGACAGAACATTATGCAGAGGAATTGTTCCTCTAGTCCTGGTTTACTACTATGATTGAAGGTTGATACACATCAAATTCAAATTATTCTACCGTATTTATTTAAAGAAATACTTTTTTTAAAAAGATTTTATTTGTTTGACGGAGAGAGATATCACAGGTAGGCAGAGAGGCAGGCAGAGAGAGAGGGGGAAGCAGGCTCCCTGCTGAGCAGAAAGCCTGATGCAGGGCTGACCCCAGCACCCTGAGATCATGACCTGAGCCCAAGGCAGAGGCTTAACCCATTGAGCCACCCAGGCGCCCCTCAACTGCATTTATTTAAATGTTAAGTAAATTTCATCTTTTATCTGGTACTGTGAGAAATTTACACAAAGTTTCCTCCTAATGTTAATCCACACTTGGTTTTTCTGAGGGGAGAAAACCTAATTTAATCTTTTTTTTGAGACATTGCTAGATCTGGTTTGATAATATTTTATTTGGATTTTTTTTTTGTCTTTTTGTTCATGAATGAATTGACCTGTATAATTCCTTTCTCAAAAACGCTTCCTCTGGTTTTGAAACCAAGTTTATACTAGCCTTAATGAACAGATTTAGGAGTGTTTACTATTTTTTTTTTTTTAATTCTCTGGAAGAGTTTGTAACATATATATTTTTTTTTTATAAAAGTCACGTAGCACCTTTTCTTTATGAGACACTTTCAAACTTTTGATTTTATTTCTTTCATGGTTATCCTGTTATCCTTCTAGTTCTTGAACTGATCTTGGTAAATTTATATTTTTTAACTTATTAAAATAATTTTTTGTTTATAATTTCTTTGATTTTGTTTAATTTTTTTTCTCTACTGTGTTAAAGTAGCTTATCTCTTTAACCTCTGATGTCTATATCTATGTCCATGCTTTGGTCCTAATATTATATACAATTACGCTGAAAAGAAAATAATGGCAACATAATAAAAAAAAACCTGATTGTCTTCTCATCATCCCTTTATATATTTCACAGTGTGGGTATTTTTTTTTTTAATTCTCTGGAAGAGTTTGTAACATATATTTTTTTTTTTATAAAAGTCACGTAGCACCTTTTCTTTATGAGACACTTTCAAACTTTTGATTTTGTTTCTTTCATGGTTATCCTGTTATCCCCTGTGCCTGGATGAATAATTCTAACAAGCCCATCTGGATAAAAGATCTAATTAAGTTGAAAACACAGTTCAATTATTTGCATACTCAGTCCTAGTATTAACAAAATTCTGAACTAGATTTACCTTCAAAAAAGTTTCCCTTTCTCCTTCTGAGATTGTTTTAGGCTTGAAACTTGCAGTAGGACTGGGGG
>CM052808.1:72522329-72729858 GCA_028533885.1 Nasua narica | reverse complement strand
GTACCCCTGCCTTCTGACACTATTAATTTCCCTGATTTTAAACTTACGTGCATAAAATCATAGAACCCAGCATAACTCCAAGGGAAATTGGCTGATCAAACATTTGTAACATTAGCCAAAATAGGATAACTGAAAGGGGGAGAAAAAGGGAGGGAGAGAATTCTAGAGCAGAAAGAGATCTGTGAGGCAGTGTTGGGTTAGAAAAAGAACAGCTGTGGAGTCTGAAACTTTGTTTCCAATGGCAAGTCCATCATTTGGAGCTATTAAGTAAATTACCTTTTCTGAGCCCCTGGATCTATGTAATTCCTACTTTGGGAACCTGTAGGAGGATTAAATATTTATGTACATTAAACTCAAAATAGACATACAATTTAAAGATGTTCGAATCTGTTGAAGGCCCACAATGGATACTATGCTGTATGCATCAAATGGGTGAAATCTAGCCCTTGGTCTTAATCAAATCATAATTTAACCTTCTAGTCATTAGGAATAGAGTTTTCTGAGATCTCTTCCTTTTGGAATTTTGAACCGGTGACCTGGCTGACATCATAATCCATTTCTATTCTCATAATGCATGTTCAATAATTGATTTGACCTAAATCTTTTGATATTTTAGGTCCTATAAAAATGTCACCTAAATCAAATGTAGTGATTGCAGCAGGAATCACCATGTAAGAATATATTTTTTTAAATATATCATTTTTATATTTTGTGTTGTGTAGGTGAACAAAGCGGCAAATATTTTATAGTATTTTACTCTACTCTGATTCAAAAGGAATCAGAAAATAGGAACGAATCATCAAAAACTTGTATTTTATGATCAACTTCACTTTTTCAGGTTCCAAGAGAAACAGTTTTTAAGATAGGACTCCTTTAGTTGGCAAAAACGCATTAATAGAGCTTACTACTACAGCAGAAATCTCATTTCGCAAACAGGTTCAAAGAAGATTTCAAAAAATACACGGAGGTTCACACATCAATCCATAGCCTTCCATCTTTCTACATACTGCTGACACCCACCTTTTCTCACGAATTTGATCGCTCGCTGCACAGGAGCAGCAAGCGAAAAATCTGGCAGAAATAAACTTCAACCTGCGTTGGAATTTATCTCATCTTCCTCTCTAAATTTAGATGGTATCTAACTTCCCCAGAACGCTCCCCAACTCCACACACCGCTCCGCCCCCACAGGAAAGCGCCCACTCGCTAGATTCCCACGCTCCCGAAGGCAGCAGGAAGCACACAGAATTTGAAGGCACGACTGCGCAAGCGCTCCAGTTCCACGCATGCGCCCCAGTTCCGCGCATGCTCAGAGGCGGAGGCCGGAGGGTTCCTGAGAGGGTAGCGGAGGCCGGCCTGCCCCGCCCCCGCCCTCCGCGCCGGGCTTCCCTTCCGCGCGCCCACGGGTAGCTTCCCTTTCCGGGAGCGCAAGTAGCGGCTGCAGGTGTCTCGTTCTTTTCCGTAGTTTTTGCAGCTCTCCTATAGCAAGCATGGCAGCTGGGAGGCGCGGCGCCGGCCTGCGGCTCTGCGCCACAGGTAAGGGCCGCTCGGTGGCGACGGGAGTGGGGGCGATGGGGCGGGCTCGCGCGGGGACCCTCTCCCGGGTGGGGTCTGGCCTAGACAGGAGTCTCCCGCCAGGGTTCAGAGAGACTCTGGGATCCTCCGAGATATACCCCGCTTCTGGGTCCTTCCCCCAACGCGGCTGTGCCGGGGACCAGTGCCAGAAAAAGATGCTCCTGTCTACCATTTGATTCTTGCCTAGTGTGGCAGGAAGTTTCAATAGCTCTGACTCCGTTGATAGGCGTGAAAGCTCCACCACCCCAGCTTGTGGCCAAACCTTGCTTTGGCTTTAGGTTCCGACTCTTATAACGTCGGAAGAATTTTTACCCACCGGGGGGTATGGCCAAGGACAGGTCATGATCTGGTCGCCGGATTGTGTAGTGTGAGAAGTGATCAGAGTAGATGGTGGCCTTTCTCAGCCTCTTGCCAGAATCGCATGCCCTGGTCCTCCCCGTGGTGTGTTCACTTCCTCAGCAGCCTTTTGGTTCCCCCTACGGTGTGAGGGGGTGTGTGAGAACTGTTAGTGTTAGAGATGTAGCTCAGTTTTGTTTCTACCTGTGAAGTTGAATGAATGAATGAATAAAACAGTATTTTGAATGTGCAGTTGGAGTTTATGCAGAGGAGATAATTACTACTGGAGAAATAAAGAAGAACGACTTCTACGTTAAAAAAAAGATGGAATGGAAAAAAGGAAAAAAAGATGAGAGTAAAATTATGTTGAAAGAACCTGTGTGTTTCAGATTTACTAGCCTACTTAAACCTTGTGGGTCACAGCCTAGGCGCCTGCAGAGTGAATAGTAAAGGAGCGTACTACATATGCTTATGCATTGTTGTTTGTGCCTTGGAATGGATCAGTGATGGAATTTTATGGTAGACTGTAAAAAAAATCAAAAACATTTTATAGAAGACTAAGCATGTAGTGTGAAACAAGTAATAAGTCAGCATTTATTGTAAACATTTTGTCCTTTTTCCTTTTTTTCAGTTTTTTTACTTGATATGGCTTTCTGTAAAGGATTTGTAGAAGATTTAGATGAATCGTAAGTATATATTTTAAATGGTATCTTTACTGTTTTAAACTCTTCTGTTACCTAAATGTTTTCTTGAATCTATTTTAATAATAGAGATCTTAATAAGCAGTGTTTATGTGGCGCTAATTTTGTTTCAGAAGTTGTCCGGAGTGCTATTATAGATGTACAAAGTGGGGTTGTACTCAATAGAGTTTACTGACAGTTCCATATTCTGTTTTATCATTCTTCATTATATTTGTTAGCTTTTCGCTTATGTCACGATTGAGTAGGTGCTAGAATTTAGTAACCATCCTGTATATTTGTTTTTATAGTACCATAACATTAATCACAAAACCTTGCTTACCGTAGGTAAGTGGGTGAGGAGTCCAGCTCCAGACAAACCATAATCTTATGTGTGGTCTTTCAGGCCTGTTCATAGGCAATTGCAAGGCTTTTCCTGGTGGGAGGGGGAGATGCTCTCCCCACACCAGACTTGGTGCACAGCCAGTGCAATGCAGTCTCTGGAGGGAGCTGTAATCATAGACTCGGGCCCCGAGGCTAGCCAGGCTTACATGCATATGTAACGTGCAAGTGGCCGCTTTTGGAGGCCTCCTTACTGGGGACCTTACCTAGGGCACTCCCAGGCATCTCTACCGAGACCTCCTTATCTAAGGGGTTGGTGAAGCACTTTTCTTTGCTTGCAGTACTTTTCCGCTCCTGTCCCTTTCCCTGTTTACTTCCCCTGTCCGTGAGTTCATAAAGAGGCAGAGGCCTCTGGTTCAGTGCTCCTCTGCAGTAGGTGGGTTCTTTCACCTATGCTGCATCCACCTGACCCTTGCCTGGTACTGTTCCACTCGGAAAAATGGAACATTGAGGAGCTGGCACTTTTTTTTTTTTTTTTTTTTTGGCCTGTTGGCTTATGTTGTCACAGTAAGTGAATAAAGGCTTGACTATTACTTTCAGTTGGCTTGTTGTCCTAATTAACTACCGCTACACAACAAAATTGGTACAGTCGCACAGTGGTCATATGAGCGCAGCGCTATTCTGGAAGAGTAGAATTCCTGAGGATCCCAGGGAGCACTTTACTAGCCATGCTAATGGATATTGGGGGGTGACAGCAGATTCTGAAGGGAACCATTGTGGGGTTTTTTTGTTTTTGTTTTGCTTTTGAGATTTTATTCATTCATGTGAGAGACAGAGCATGCGCAAGAGCAAGAGAGAGCATGAGTAGGGGAGGGGCAGGGGGAGAGGAAAAAGCAGACTCCCCACAAAGCTGGGCTCCATCCCAGGACCCTAGGATCATGACCTGACCTGAAGGCAGATGCTCAACCGTCTGAGCCACCCAGGAGCCCCTGAAGGGAACCTTTGTTAACATGGAGGTAATCTTATTAAACTTGGTGTCTTGAGGGCTGTGTCACTGTAGACTTCCTCATTTAGAATGCCCTCAGGTGGTGGCTTTTCCCTGGAGGTGGGGAGGAAGGAGCATATGGGCAGGCACAGATATCTAAGACCCTCACCTTTCTTGGCTGGATGCTATGTGAACTTGACAAGAAACTTGTCACCGAAAAACCTGCCCCACTCTCACAGAGGCTGTAGTGGTCCCGTGAGCCACTTTGGTGATCCCTTGGGTCTCCATGGAGAGATTAGGACACAGTGGATAATGAAACTGTTAGGCAAACTCAGATTTCTAGGTTTCTCTTTGATGTTTCTGCTTGTTAGCAAACCCGTTGAAGCCTCCTCACCTAATCAGTTCATTCAGTCTATGACACAGTCCAAGTCTTAACTGAGAAATATCCAGACATGGAAGAAGCAGCCACCACTAAGACAGCAAAGATTGACCAGCTCAAAGAGTGACATAAGCGTGGGAACTGAGCACCCTTTCGTGGGCAACCCAGACATGAGCCTTTCTGAAAAAAAAGTCTCTGGGTCTGTTTATTCAATAATGGGGTCTCACAGGAGGAGAATGATAGGCTCCTCACGGGGCACCTTGTGGCCAGATGTTAAGTCATGAGGGGTCTGATGGGCAGCCCCACTAGGATCAGCATGGTGACAGCCCCTCTATCACAAATAGCGTCCTCACCAGATGAGTGGAAGAGCCCTAAACATCCACCCAGACCTTGAATAGGTGTTACGTTGAGGTCCCTCTGTCCCCAGGGTGGGCTGGACATCCTGTGCCAAGGTCAGAGTTCACTGGGGAAGTGGGGGAGAAATGTACTTCTTGGGCCTTTGGGATATCCGTGCACAAGTGAGTGGGATCTCTACTTCCCTTGCTGCTAGGAAGAGGAGGACACATAAAATGCCTCCCAGGTTTGAGCCAAGCCTTTTGCCCAGGCTTGGCTCAGGGTGAGTATTTTCAAGCCCCTACTACTAAATATGTTACTAGTATAGATGTGTTGTCTCTGTGTTCTCGCAGTCACTTTGTCCCTAAGTGCCAGTGGGAATTGCTATCATTAGGGCCATTTTAGTGGAACATGTGGAAGACTCTGAACCTACTTGGTTACTGGCTCCTAGTGCCATTGTCTTCCGAAAACAATATTACTGCCTGGTGAGTAAAGGGAACAGCCATCCTGATTGCTGAATTGAAGGAAGACAAAGTGCTCTGTGAGACTGTTTCCCCACTCAGTAGCCCCATTTGGCCTTTGCACCAGGCCTTAGGGACCAGGAGACAGGCTATTGGTTATAGGTCCCTCACTACCAAAGTGCTGCTCTTGCCACTGGTGGTACCTGACATCGTGAAGAGGCTCCTGGAGCTTGGTCTGAAGCAGTTAACATTGTAAATGCCTCTTCCAGCATCCCTCTCCAGTGGGCTGATCAGGGTCAATTTCCTTTATGCAGAATGGATTCCAACACACCTTTAATGTCCTTCTACAAGGCTCTTTAATTCCCCATCTGTGTGCTTTCAGTGAGGAGGCCATGGTCTGGAAAAAGGGGGTTGCGTCCGGAGGGAGTACTGGCTTTTTATTGTGTTGATGAGAACCTCCCTGGAGGGCCTAGACAGGGCACTGCCCAACAAGGACTGGACGCCGTGATGACCCACAAGGGACAGTGTGGCTGGGCTGTTAACATAGGCAATGTACAAAGACCTAATTCCTGGACCTGATCTGGGAAGCAGTGTAACATCCATTCCGGAGGAGATTGTTACCAAACTTTTGACCTTGTTTGACACCCCACCCCCCCAAAAAAGGAGGCCGAGGGATTAGTGGGTTTATGTGGCTACTGATGCTATCACACAGCCCTGTGGGGATCTTGATGGCATCCTTCCAGCAGGTTACCAGAAGGGCTGCTGCTCTTGAGAGGGGCCCCAACCAACAGGATCCCCTCAAGGCCCTCCGGCAGGCCACCAGGCCTCCCGCTCTCCTGAGCCGCACTGATCCACATCTGCCATTTGAACTACACGTGTCAGCAGAGCCCGCGGCAGGAGGACAGCACAATAGGCCAGCTCAGACCAGTCACTGGCTGAAGGTTACACTCCCTTTGAGAGACAAGTATTGGCATTGGATAAGTGCAGTAGTAGGCTCACAAGCAGAACTTCCAGTCACGTTGCTAAAACGTCCAGCTCTGGGTCTCAAGTGAAGTGGAAATGGAACTTACCGGAGCTCATCTGGAGTCTTGCAACTCCATGAAAAGGTCTCATGAGTGCCCCTCCCCCTGGGCAATAACACAAAGGAGTCACTGCCTCCTCTGGCCCAATGGGGATCCACACAGACCACTAGGACCACCCTTGGGCCTGGTTACTAACGGCTTCTCTGGGTTAACTTGTGTGAATTGGGTGTGGCTGCCATCCAACCTGAAGGAGACCCGTCCTTCATCAAGTATGGTCGAGAGCTTGCACACGGTGGGCAGCTTCGTGCAGTGCGAAAGGTTATCTGCCCCACTGTTCCTGCACCTCCTGCAAACAAGCTCTGCTGTTATCTAATGCGCTGTGGCTAATGGCCTGGCCGTTCGGTTGTGTAGCATATAGAACAAGGCCCTCCATGGAGATGAGACATCTGGATGAAGATCATCTCCTATTAAGTGTTTTTTCCTGATTGTTTTTATAACCTACAATTACATTAGTTTCAGGTGGACAGCGTAGTGACTCAGCAGTGCTGCACGTAACGCAGTGCCCCTCGAGAGAGTGTCTTGTAACCTGTGTGCATGCTCACCAGAAAGGCCCCGATGCTGCAGGGGACATAACCGATGAGCATACCGTGCTTTTAGCTCAGTATGGAAGCACTTGTTCTCCACACCAAAGCAAGCAGGTGCCCGTCAGTTGCCTCTGGGATCACAAGAGGAAGAGCTGTGGAAGTTCAGATAGCACCCTAGATGAGGCTGGCAGTACGTGGGCTGCCACTGTGGCGAGGACACACGAAAACAGCATGAAAAAGCCATCCCGCTGGTCAGACTTTGCTCAAGGCTAGGACGACTGCCCCCAGACGGTTTCCTTCAAGTGAGTGGGCTAGGCATTCTCAGCAGACAGATTATGTTGGGCTCCCTGTGCCATCCATCATGGTCCAGCATCAGTAGACACTCTCTGGGTTTCACCTCGCCTTTCCATGCGTTGCACGGACCCCAGCCATACTCTCCAGGCCCTGCAAGACCACCTTCTTCCCTCTTCCGGTTCCCTGAGAGCACTGCTTCTGATAACAGTCCTGGAGTTTATGCTCAAGTTACCCATCAGTTGGCCCAGTCCTGGGCACAGAGCAGACTCTCTGTGCTCCATATCACCCCAATCCACAGAGGGTACTTGAGTGTTTTAATGAATATCTGAAGTATGGGCTTACCTAATGGGAGGGGACAAGATTCCCCAGCCTGGACTACACATCTCAGGCCTGGGTCTCAATGCAGCAATTCCCCAGTCAGGTACTTTGTCAGGTAGTCTGTCCCCTTCCTTCAGTTTGACAGTTATTGAGTGTACCATCTCTGTGGGGCACCCTATAAAGGATTTCCATGCCAACTCCTTCCCAAAGACTCCGACTAGTGGGAGATGAGAACGGCTATTAAACCACCAAGGACTGGGAGACAGTAACCTGCGTGAACCCCGGGTGCAGAGTATGAATCTTTGCCTCAAGAATAGTGACCGTCACTGAGGTGTCTAGTTCAGCAGTCTGCTTATGGTGGCTGTGTTGCTTTGCCTGAGTAGCTCCACGTGACAGATACCAGTGTGTACAGTAGAACTTTTTATGGAGTGTAGGAGGAGCAGAGGCAGAAGATTTGGGTTTACCAACCTGGGGATTGATTAAGGGTGCTGTCCTTGCCCATGGTGCAGCACAGACTGTGTCACAGCTGGACCGATGTGAGCACCGTTGGACTGAAGAGCTCAGATACTGGACAGGTGTTTTCTTTGTCTTAACTGTAGGTTCAGGAATCTTAATGAAATAGCCCCATAAAGACCTTTTGTCACTCATTCAGTATAGATTAAATATAAGTCACTGTGCAAGGTACTAAAAGATGAAACAAGCATATTTATAGTTGGATAATATGTAAATACAACGTGTGGAAATTGATAAGAATCCTAAAGAGGATTAAAGATGATGTGAAGAGATTGTTTCTAGCTATGATGAATTTAGGAAGGCATGGAGTAAGAAGTGCTTTTAGCTGGATAGGATGTGAACACAAAAGAATGTAGAAAGTCAAACATTGTGAATTTAGCTGTGATAAATACCATGGTTGATTGGAAATCATAGGATGCTTATATTTGAGTGGAAAGATAAGTTGGAGCCGGCACATGAGTATGTGTAGCAATATATACTTCTTTTTGTAGGTGATGGAAGGATACCTAGAAGATGTCAAATCAGATGATCAGAACTGTGTTTTAGGAGAATTCTTTGACTTCAGGCTCTTGTGTCAGGGGGTCCCCAAAAGCACCCCCAGGCTTGGTTATTGACCAGGAGCACTCAGAGGACTCAGCCTATTGTCATAGTTATGATTTATTGCGGTGAAGAGGCACAAAGCAAAACCAACAAAGGGAAAAACCATTATGGGGTAAATTCCAGAGGAAACCAGGAACAAATTCCAAGAATCCTCTCCTAGTAGAGTCACATAGGATGTGCTTAATTCTTCCATCAGGAGTTGTGACCACACGTGTGAAATGCTCTCTACCAAGGAAGCTCATTAGAGACCCAGTGCTTAGGGATTCTTATTGGGGAGTGGTCACGTAAGGACCTTCCTGCCTAGTCTGTACCCAAATTTCAGACTCTTGGAAGGAAAGCAGATGTTCATCATAAAACTACTTTGTTTGCAGCGTTGGAACAGTGAGCTATCTTATCAGGAAATGGTGGAAATCCTCCCGAAATTCATTCCCAGATGCCATCCAAGGGCCAGTCTTGAAAGCAGACCTTTTTAAGGATAGCAGTCTCAGTTTAGCTGTGCTAACTATAATGCATAAGAGTAAATGGAATAGAGTGGCCAGAAGCTGAGGCCTATATCTGTGTTTCTACCAAGTTCCACTTAATTTTTTAATTTAATTTATTTTAAGATTTTATTTATTTATTTGAGAGGGAGAGTGAGCTTGAGCAGGGGGAGCTGCAGAGGGAGAGGAGAAGCAGACTCCCCTGCCAAGCAGGGAGCTCAACGCGGGGCTTGAGCCCAGGACCCTGGGATCAGGACCTGAGCCTAAGGCAGATGCTTAACAGACTGAGCCATCCAGGCGCCCCAATTTTTTTATTATTATTATTTTGTACTCCTGATTACTTTGTCAGTTCTCTACTTCTTATAAAAGATGTTTCATGGGGGCGCCTGGGTGGCTCAGATGGTTAAGCATCTGCATTTGGCTGAGGTTATGATCCCGGGGTCCTGGGATCAAGCCCCACATCGAGCTCCCTGCTCAGCGGGGAACCTGCCTCTCCCTCCCCTTCTACTGCTCCCCTTGCTTGTACTGTCTCGCTCTTTCTGTCAAATAAATAAAATCTTTAAAAAAAATTTTAAAAAATAAAAGATGTTTAATGGATAAGATTTAGAAGTCCCTTAGTAAAAATTTTACATAAAAACTCATTGAAAGAATTTGTTCCATGCTCCAATATTTATCAGTTTATCATCCCCACATATCGTAAAGTAGAAACAAACATGCAATCAGAGATTTGTTTTCTCATGTTTGTTTTTTAGGTTTAAAGACAATCGGAAAGATGACATTTGGCTTGTAGATGTGAGTATGTAAATTTTTGTACTAATTAACTACCCCTTCCATTTTAAGTATTATTTTCTATTCTCCACACAGATATGGTAATATATGGTTAGTGTTTATGTGTATTATCCAGTTTTTGTCACATAGTATTATGTAGATTATTATATTAGAATGAATGAATCTCAGAGCCTTAAGGTTCCTGAGAAAGAAACCGGTTTTTGCTGAAATTCTGAAGAGGTCAACATATGGATTATGTCTGCAGGAGATTGTGGTATGACTTTACCACAAAATTCACTCTTTTTTTTTCCTATTAATGCAAGAAATTGTTATCACTTGATAGTAAAAATCTTATTTTCATCTTAATGGGGAACAAAATCAGATTTTCGTCTTACTTTTTCACTTTTAAGTTTAGAATGTATTTAAACCTCATGTTTGGGATTCCCTTTAATGTGTCCCAGTAAAAATGTAGTAGAGTGGCAGCAAAAGAGATAAATAAGAACAGCAAAGTTGACAGTTGCTAAAGCCAAGCGATGGGGCACGAGAGTCCATTGTTTAATTCTTCCTCTCTCCTTTTGTGCATGTTTGAACATTTCCGTAATGTAATGTTGAAAGAGGATAAATCTTATTTCATGAAAGTACAACACGCAGTTTGTTACACCATTTAACTGGAGGAACCTGTTTTTACTTCAGCCCTCTGGTGATCCTGAAGAAAAGGGAACTGTGGTTTTAGTTTAATCAGCCTTGTCCCTGTGCCAAGCTAGTCATCTTAGTGATCCTCCCGTGCCTCACTTACTAGTAGTTATGCTCAAAGTAGTAAAGGTGTTGGGGTTTTCTTAATAGAAATAGACTGATGTTCATTGTGAATGCTTAAGGGATGTGTGTGTGATGTACGTGTATTCGTTTTTGTTTTTTAAAGATTATTTATTTATTTATTTATTTGACAGAGAGAAAGAGATCACAAGCAGGCAGAGAGGCAGGCAGAGAGAGAGGGGGAAGCAGGCTCCCCGCTGAGCAGAGAGCCTGATGCAGGGCTCGATCCCAGGACCCCGAGATCATGTCCCGAGCCAAAGGCAGAGGCTTTAATCCACTGAGCCACCCAGGCGCCCCACGTGTATTCGTTTTATATATGACACAGACTGACTTCGAAGCAAAGATGTTTTTACTGTAAATTATCTGTTTAAATAGGAATAAGTAGTCATTTTAAATGAATGTAAGGTAGTAGCAGTGTTGAGATATGCTAGGTGTTAAACTAATTAGATTCATGTATGTGCGTTTTGCCTTTTATTATGTAACTACTTTAGAAATTATATTTAGACTTTTTGTCTAAAATGAACTCTTCATCAGATCACTTTAGTCAAAGAGATTCTTTAAAAATTAAGATTGTTATACACAATAGCACAACGTTTTAGTGGTTGTCTTTTCTTTTTCCCCCAACAAGTTTTATGCACCATGGTGTGGCCATTGTAAAAAACTGGAACCGATTTGGAATGAAGTTGGTCTTGAGATGAAAAATATTGGCTCTCCAGTTAAAGTTGGAAAGATGGATGCTACCTCCTATTCCAGTAAGCATTTACTCAGTTTATTATTTTACTGTTCTCATAGTGAAAATGGTTTCCTGAACATGAAGCAGTATTCAAGGTAAGAGCAAGAAATGCTTATTTTTTGCTCAGGTAAATTAAGATTATCTTAATAATTAAATTGTATATTTTATGAGTTAAGTGATTTAGCCATCAAAAGTGTAATATGTAGTATATATTACTCTTCTGCCTAACGTGTGTATAAGCCACTGTTTCTACTTTGAGCCCCCTTGAGAGACTCTGTTTAGCTGAGGCAACTACAGAAATCTGAGTGTCAAACTGTTGATGTTCTGTGTGAATTCAGAAGGAGAGTTGTCTGAGTAGCCAGAGATGGTGTGGTAGAGGAGGAGATGGAGACCTACGAGATGAGATGAGGTACGAAAAAATACAAGGGAGGATCAGGAAAGTATTCACATTAGAGAGAATATTACAGCAAAATCTCAGAGTTGAAAATGAGCTTACTAAGTGTGTTCCAGAGAAGAGGATGTGCTAAAGCAGAGGTTGGCAGACCACAGCCTGTGGACAGAATCTGGCCCACTGCCTGTTTTTATAAAAGGAGCTGTACTGGAACACAGTCACACTCATTTGTTTACTCTTGTCTGTGCCTGTTTTCATGTTCCATTGGAGGAGCTGAGGAGTTTTAACAGAGACTCTTTTCCCCACAGTGCCTAAGATATTTGTTATCTGACCTTTTACAGAAAAGTTCACCAATGCCTATCTTAAAGGATTTGAGAAAAGAAGAATTTAAGTTTAGAGAAGTGTGACGTATCATAGAAATTTGGAAAGAGCATGGCTTCAGAAAGCAGACCTGAATTCAAATCCTGCTTCTGCCTGCTACTTTTGCCATGTAAAATGGGGAGAGTTTCTTAACATCTCTAAGCTTTGATGTCTACATTGGTAAATATTTAATTGTCATGTGTCTTTCATTGTTTTTTTTTGAGATTTAAATAATGCCGCACATGTCAAGTCCCTTACAGTATTCAATACTTTTGTAGGTTCCCTTTTCCTTTAACCAGTGAAGAAAGTGGAATTATGTAATCACATTTCTTTTTAGGAAATCAGGATTATACTCAGGATACAGCTTTGCAAAATGACAGGCCTATGGTTTTTTGTTTTTTTTTTTTTTTTTTAAAGGTTTTATTTATTTATTTAACAGAGAGAGAACACAAGCAGGCAGAGAGGCAGGCAGAGGCAGAGAGAGGAGCAGGCTCCCTGCGGAGCAAGGAGCCCGATGCAGGACTCGATCCCAAGATGCTGGGATCATGACCTGAGCCAAAGGCAGCTGCTCAACCAACTGAGCCACCCAGGCGTCCCTTGTTTTTGTTTTTTAAAGATTATTTATATGTCAGAGAGACAGAGAGAGAGTGCACACACCAGCAGGGGGAGTGGCAGGCAGAAGTAGAACCAGGCTCCCTACTGAGCAAGGAGCCAAGTGCAGGACTCGATTCCAGGACCCTGGGATCATGACCTGAGCCAAAGGCAGACGTTTAACAGACTGAGCCACTCAGGCGTCCCAGGACAGACTTATGTTTTAAACCCAAATCTCTCGTGTGCTACTTCTGGTCTTTAGGGAAGGCCTTAACCTCTCATTTTTAGTTTCTATGTCTGTGACTGGGAGAGTACTAATCCTGAGGGTTGTGAGGATTGTATTAACATTTCTTTTTATTTATTTATTTATTTGAGATAGAGACAGTGAGAGAGAGCATGAGAGGGGAGAAGGTCAGAGGGAGAAGCAGACTGCCCGTGGAGCTGGGACCCCGATGTGGGACTTGATCCTAGGACTCTGGGATCATGACCCGAGCCGAAGGCAGTTGCTTAACCAACTGAGCCACCCAGGCACCCTGTATTAACATTTCGTATTCAGAATCCCTTGCAGGGTGGCTAGCGCAGATAAGATGAGGTATAAGATCAGATTTTGGGGATCTGTCACAACATGGTGTTTTAGATTTTATTGGTTAGCAATGGAGAGGTAATGGACATTTTTGAGAAGCAGTTGACTTGATAAAAATATTTTTGGCAGCAACACGTACAGTACAAAAGAAAAGCATCTAGAGTCAAGAAAATCATTTAAATCCGTTTTTGTATACATCTTGGTGCATACAAAAGGATGCTAGAAGCCCAGACTTGGGGACACAGTAATCCTCACAGATCTCTTCAAGGATAAAATCACAGATGTCATAGACTGGCTCTGTAGTATAAAGAAGAATAATCAAAAGTAATAGTATATGATTCTTAGCATAGTTGCTGAGCTACGCTACTAATTATATGGAAAAGAATAATTTTCTGTGTGTTTCCATGTTAGCGGCTGCTGTGAATTTTTAGGATTTGGCTTACTGATGTTTGGGAACAGGGACCTAGAGAGCAGTTAGGTGTGAGGGCTGGAATCATAGTCAAACAAGTAAGTTGTTAAAACTCTGAGAGGAGACCAGAGTGATAGTAGGAATTACTGTAGACAGAGACTGATTTCTAGAAATAAGTTTTTAACAGTGTTTGAGAAATTATTACTTTCAACCATTGCTCCTGAAAGTAAGTTCTTGTGTCTAGGCAATCTTGGGTCAGTCAGTCTTGTTGATTAGAGCTGCGTGTGCCTATGTTCATTCACATTGTCCAATTGTGTTTACTGACTAGTGTATTAGTCTCCAGAGATTAAAGAAAGACCAAAACAAATCCTTTTTGTCCAGGAAATGCTTAGTCTAATAGAAGGGAAAATATGAACAGACCCAACAGGTAGAATAAAGTCTCAAACATAGCAAATTCTTGTCATCACTTGAATCATTTATTGGAGTCATAAAATAAAATAATGTATAAAGGAGTGTGGGTATATAAAGACAGATAATGAAAAAAATAGTACCTACAAATCAGTAAAAACTTTAATGGTAAACTACTCATGTGATGCTACAGTGCTGATAACTGTTTATGTTTAGTCTTCTTATAGTATCTAATTCATTAGCTTACTATTCCGTATGTACTGAGTGCCTGTGTGTCATTAAGTGACACAATGTTTAGGGGAAAAATAGCTAAGACTTCTTTCTGAGTAGCTTAGGAAAGAAAATGTTTTAAATGCTGTGATTAAAATGCAATGTTATTACAGCTGTTAAGACTTCATATATGGTTTGTAGAGTTTTAGGTACTTTATGATGGGACTGTTTTTCATCCCGTTATTCATAATCCATTAAGAGGTTTAAATTTTTGCCTCTGATATGTGACTGTTACCGATTTATTGTTCAGTATCGTGTTATATACATATTTATCAGTATCGTGTTATATATTATGTTGAATTAATAGGGGGAAGAAACCTCTTGAGCATGCCGAGCACATTATCTCAAGTAAACCATCTAGCTTTGGGAAAAGGGATAGGGGAGCTGGTATATGAGGGTAGTCCTCTGCCAAGATCATGATGGCTGTTTCCTATACTTTATGTTCTTTACTCCTTGGATGTGCAGTGCTAAACCCTCCACTCCCTTTCCCAAGCTACATGGTAATGCTTGCTTGTAAATCCTTGTGACTACTTGCATCATACCAGCATAGCCTATTGAAAAATTATTGTAGAGTCAGTATTCATTCAGTGGGTATTTCATGAGTCCTTAACTATATGTCAGACTGTACCAGGCACATTCTAGGTATCAGTGATACATCAGTGACCGAAACAGACAATTTCTATTCTCATGGAGATGATATTCTAGAGGGGAGAGACAATAACAAACAGAAGTCAATTGTTATGTTACTTAGTGTTTGATGTCAGCGATGGGTGCATCTGCTACTTCACTGTAGAGTCAAGATACTTTATGTGCTTATGGAGAAAATACTGCCTTCCTAGTATTTTTTTTAAAAAAGGTGTATTTAAAAACTACTGTCTAGAGATTGTACGAATAGATTTTGGGCATATAATTCTTAAAGTTTCCTTAAATACCTCAAGGCAGCTCCACTACAAGCATTTTAGTAGAAACAGGTAAAGAAATTGAGTTTTTTTTCCAAACTAGCTGTCAACATTATTTTATGAAAGGTTGGATATTTCCTGTGTATTTCATCCATCTCCGTAGGTCACTTTTCAGGCATTTACAGCATTAGTGTATCCCAGCATTTAGTCTGCAGATGACCTGCGTTAGGATTACCTGGGCTGCTCAATGTAAATTTAGACTCTGAAGACCAACATCAGCCCTACCCAGTAGAAGTCTTTGAGACTGGGTCACAAGAATCTGTTATTTTTAATGTGGACTTCAGGTAATTCTGCTGCACGTCTAAGTTAGAGAACCATAAAGTAAAGTATTATCCTGATGAAGAGTTATTTATTGGGCTTTGGGTGGGATAGGATTATTCGGTGAACAAGTATAAAAAAATCTCTTAAGAGTATTTGAGGGTAGCTTTTTTCTCAAGCGTGTAAGTGCAAAGATTGGAAACACATACCATCACACTTAGTCCAACACATCTCTGTACAGAATTCTTAAACTAGAGAAATTTGAACTATCATGAATTATCCTGCCCTGTGTGTTTGGAATTGTATAAAAATTTTCTTGATCCATGGTTTTAACTGATAATGCTGTAATCAACATTAAAAAAACTGTATTAAGGTAGATATTTTAGCCTTTCTGTACATAATCCCTTCCAAAATCAAGTACCAGAATTGTTTCACATTTGTAAAATATGTTACGATGCTACCTGTAATGATGTACTGATTTCTATTTTGAAGCCACTGTTTATTCCTCAACATAAGGGTGGTACTTAGTGTTAAAGATCATAATTTACTTCTTGTTGATGTGTAAACTTGGAATAACATTTGGCCAATAGCATTCTAATTTCTCGTTCATAGATTATATTGGCAAATTAGTTTTACTTTTCTTTCTAAATTATAAGCCCTTTTTGGTCAGTGATTATATTTCAGGGTTGCCCAGTCTTGGCACTAACGATGTTTTGGGCCAAATAATTCTTTGTTTGGAGGGAAGGGTTGCTGTGCATTGTAAGATATTTAGCAACACCCCTGATCTCCACCCACTAGATAGCAGTAACACCCTTCTCCCCATCCCACTGTCCCCCTACGTTATGGCAACCAAAAGTGTCTCTAGACATTGCACAGTGTCTCCTGAAGGGCAAATGTCCCCCAGTTGAGAACAACTGCTGTATTCTATATCTTTTTCATGTTAGATACATAGTAACAGTAAATACTAAGAAAAATAGTATTTTGAGCTGAAAAGAACTTCACATTAATTCCAGCTCCTCCCTTCTTCCCCCGCCCATTGTGTAGATGAAGTAACAATAAGTAGTTAGCAGTGAAATGACTGAGTAATTTCAAACATCAAAGTTAGAGGCAGAATTAGGACCAGAGTCTGAGGGCATCATGATTCACTTCCAAGCCTAGCTCTACCATCAAGTTGCTATTTCAAAGAGAAAACAGGAAATAGGGGGGTTCATGTTTAACCTCATTTTACAAGCATTTATAACTCCAATTTCAGAGAAGTTATTCATGTTACAGATGGATTCTTGAATTTGTGAAGGAATTGATCTCAGGTTTCTATGCAAACCATTGTTCTCTAATATGAAAAAACAAAGAACAAAAAGTTAAACTCAGACTTAAGCTTCATTCATAGTCCTGCTACCTAATCAGTGCTTGCATTCAAACAAGTTACCAAGTCTTTCTAAGTATCAATTCTTTACCTGAAAAGTAATACTAGTATCCTTTTCTTGCTCACAGAATTGTCTGGAGGTACAGTTGAAGGTCTATTAAAGTCAACTATAAGATGCTTTACATGTGATAGTTGTTATATATACATTGATGTGTCTGCAGATAATTACTTAACAGTGAGATCAGGATCAGAAATAGAAAGGAATTGGACCTATCATTTGAGGATCTCTGTGTGCCGAGGTCTGTCTTAGATTCTTTTCTACATGTTTTCTCATTTTAAAATCCCACCCATAAGCTGAAGATGACTGCTGTCCTCAGAAGGGAAAGATAAATGAGAATGATAAATGATGAGATGATAAATGAGAAGTTGGAATCCTAACCTACATCATTTTAAGTCTATAACCCATGCTTTGCTTGTGTACTTTATATATAAATGTATACATATACATATACATATACATATACATATACATGAACTGTTTTCCTAGGGCAACCTAAGTTGGTTTTAGGAGTCACTGCCAGTTGAAATTCTATCAGAAATGAAGTTTAATACTCAAATAGTCAAGGTATAATAGAGTGGGTGGCATTATAGACCTCCATCTTATAGATGTACCGAGGCCAGGGAAATGTGATGGATGAAATGTGGAGCTGGGATTTTTTTTTTCCTCTGAAACCTGTTTTGAGAACCACCACTGTATTTTCTCATTGCATGTTTTATTTAATTTGTTTATTAGAAAAATTTACAATAAATTAAAGAATTGATAGGTGGGTATTACCCGCCCCCCCCCCCCCCCAGTCAGTTGTATTAGTCTTAGCTGAAGGTAGTCTTAGCTGAAGGTTTTTAAGGGCCCATGTTTTCCTGCCTCCTTAATTTGGCAAGAGGGGGCATTAAGAATATCCTTTACTCACATTATCGCCCCAAATCATTTTTATATTTTTACTCAGAAGTCAGTCTCAGTAACCACAATGTTCAATTAGACTCTGACAATTAAATCCTACATTTTGGATGGGCACAAATAAATATGTAATTGGTTTAAGTTCACATAGCTATTCAGAGGCAGGATCTATATCTCCAGAACCTGTGTTATTTTTGTTACCTTTGATATTTGTTTTGCTAATAAAAACCAGTGTTGATCACTGTCCAGAACCTTCCAGTCACCTTTCTCTATATGTTTAAGGGAGAAACTCTATTGATGACAAGGGAAGGCCGAGAGATTTTGACTGTTGTTTTGCCACAAATTCATTTTGTCATCATTCTTGTGTAGCGGGTGGTGCTAAGAAACCAGAGTAATGATGACTAAAGTGATTGTAAACCAGAACTCACGTACAGTAGTGTCCTTATACCCAATCATGGTAAAATGTCCTCAAAATAAATAAAATTAACAAAGGGAGAGATCATATGAATAAATACATTGTATTTTATTTAAACTGATATATGTATATATTGTATATTGTCTCTTAACTGAGATGGTTTCATTTCTTTGCTGTTCTAGTTGTCTTAAATCTGTAAAGTGGGACGATATTAATTTACAGTAGTGATTTCTGTACCTCTTAGAGTCCTAATTCTCTATTTGATTGTTTTTATTTCTTCTTTCCTTCAAAAAAGATGCCACTGTAGCAACTGTATCCCATTTTAATTGTTAGTACTTCAAAATAATCTTTGAAAATAGCTAGAATTATTCTAGGTTATTACAAAAGCAGAAACTTCTAAAGCAAGTAAAGTTGCTTTTAGATCATGTATTGACTGCAAAAATTAAGTAATTTTGCAAATACAATTTATCTTTTTAAAATTAAAATACAGTGCAGTTCTTTAAGACTCAGAAACACTAAAGGATAGGATGGGCTTTGCTTTTTTTTGATGTTCTTTTATTTTTTTATTTTTATTTTTGCAAGGAACCAGTGAAACCTAGGGAAAAAAAAAATTTGTCCTAGAAAATGAAATCAAATGACAAGTGAGACCTTATTTTTTTTTTAACAAGAATATCTTTAGAAAAGTACCTTGGAGATAAAATTTTAACTATTCTTTTGGCATTTATTCTTAATTTGTCATAGTGTTTTGTATAGCCATAGGTTGGATTATTAAGTAATTGTTTTGTATGAGAATGTCATGTTTTTTTCTTTTTTGTATGTGAATTTATATTCTTTTTTAAGACTTGAAAACAACACAACTTTATGGGTTTGTATAAATACATATATATTTTTAAGTAAAAGGCTCATTTACTACCTAGTTTCTCATTTTTTTAAAAAAATTTAGAATTATTTATTCTTTTTCTTATCAAGGCATTGCTTCAGAGTTTGGAGTTCGAGGTTATCCAACAATTAAGCTGTAAGTTGAGTGTTGTATGTTTATATGTGTATTTTTATTAGTTCACTCTGCTTACGTTTTATTACATTAATTTCTAGTAGCATCCTTGGAGGATTGAAGATTTGGGTTCAGCAATTCTTTCTAGGTGCAGTATGTGATCAAAGGAGAGGGACTGCATCTTCCTGCTTTTCTTGGTATTTAAGGGAGTGTGGTGTTTACGGCTGATTCACTGAAAGCGCTCTGAGTGCTCCCTGCGTGGCACGCACCCTGCAGGACAAGATGTTCAGCTGTAAAGTCTGAAAGGCCTTTCGCCCTTGAGGAGCTCAAGAGTATATTGTGCTGTATCATGTGAATCCTGACTCCTAACAAATGTGACTTTTCTATAATCAAAAGAGACTTATTTCATTAGATAGGAAAGAAACAAAGAGAATCATATTGATGGATTTAATTCTAATCTGTAAGTGTTGGCAAAGTCTAATGTAAAGTGTGTATAAGTTGGGAGAAGTGGTGTGCTAATTTTAGGGGATTTATTTCATAATCATAATTTTATTGAATTTTCTCTTGAGTTTCATCCTTATTTTGGTAATGTGCGAGTTGAGGAATTATTTTGAAACTTAATTTTATAATTAAGGAAGTTTTATTTCAGTGTTTTGAAATCTCAAGTTTCAAAATTTGACTAATTTTAATTTTTTATTTCTTGTGTTTTGTGTTGACTTCCCTCCTTGCCCTACTTTCAAAAAAAGTTAAGCCTCTTTTACTTGTGTTAAGTAAAGTATCCTTTCTGTTCCTTTTTGTTTGATTATAAATGTTCTATTGTGCTTTCACGTTTTTTTTTTTAAATCTCAGTTGGACACATCATTGACAGGCTTTTGGAAAATTGTCTTAATTTTATAGAATAGGTGTTTCACGCCTTGTTTTACTCTATAATTTTTGAGCATCTTTCAAGTTCCTATGATGTGTTGCTTAAAATTTGTTTTCTCTCTACCAAAGTACTATTAATTCCCTATCATTTTTTAAACTGAAGAAAATAGTGAGAATTGTGATGCTTTGACAAGCTCTTGACTATGAATGTGTAGATAATGCACTTTCCAGAAGCATAAACACAGTGCAACTATTAGATACAAAGTAAACTACTTTCATGTAATTTTAATAAAATACAGCCTTTTTCTTTATATTTTGAGTTGTTGGTACCTAGTAGCCAGTTGTCTACTGTATTTCACATGGTTGTGCTACTTCTGAAACAACTCTGCATTTACTACTTTATATACTATAATTTTATGTAACAATAGTGATTAGCATTAACTATTAAAACAGTTGAAATAATCTAAGCTTCTGTCCTTTTTTTTTTCTTTTTAAGATTAAAGGGGGACTTGGCATATAATTATAGAGGACCACGAACTAAAGATGATATTATTGAGTTTGCTCACAGAGTGTCTGGGTAAGTTTTTATTAGGAAAGGCTTTTACTGTATGATTACTAATATTTTATAGCAGCAATGTCCACAGTAGCCAAAATACAGAAAGAGCCCAGATGTCCCATCAACAGATGAATGGGTAAAGAAGAGGAGGTATATATATGCAATTGAATGTTAGCCATTAAAAACAATGAAATCTTGCCATTTGGAACCACATGGATAGAACTAGAGAATATTATGTTAAGTGAAATAAGTCAGTCAGAGAAAGACAAATAATATTTTCACTCATATCTGGAATTTAAGAAATAAAACAGATGAACATAGGAGAAGAAAAAAGGTAAAAACAGAGAGGCAGACAAACCATAAAAGAGACTCTTAACTCTAGGAAACAAACTGAGAGTTGCTGGAGAGGAGGGAGGTAGGGGGATGGTGTAACTGGGTAAAGGACATTAAGGAGGACACTGGATGTAACGAGCACTGAGTGTTATATGCAACTGATAAATCACTAAATTCTACTCCTGAAACTAATACTATATGTCAACTAAATTGAATTTAAGTGTTTTTTTTTTTGTTTTTTGTTTTTTGTTTTTTAGGATACTAATACTTAAAGTTAAATGCAATTTTGGGGCACCTGGGTGGCACAGTCAGTTAAACATCTGACTTTTGATTTTTGGCTCAGGGCATGAAATTGAGCCCGGCGTTGAGCTCCATGCCGAACGTGGAGCCTGTTGAAGATCTTTCCTTCCTCTGCCCCTCCCCACCTTGCGCACACACTCTCTCTAAAAAAAATAAATGAAACTAAAGCTAAATGTATTTTAATAGACCATATTGAAACCACATTTTTTTACAGACTTAACCTAAATAACATCTATCTGTTCATTTTTGACAAAAGGTAGGCATATGTAGCATATGCAGAGAGATACTTTAAGGAAACAAAAAGAGCTGTGATTTGTATTATGTTTGTTAACCTCATATTAAATTCATTTCATTCGTAGAAAAAATTTTTCTCCAATGGGTTTTTTATTTTTTTAAAGATTTTACTTATTTATTTCAGAGAGAGAGAACACAAGCAGGGGGAGCAGCAGAGTGAGAAGGAGAAGCAGACTTCCTGCTGAGCAGGGAGCTTAATGTGGGGCTCAATCCCAGGACCCCAGGATCATCACCTGAGCCAAAAATAGATGCTTAGCTCACTGAACTACCCAGGTGCCCCTGCCAGTGGATTTTTTTTTTTTTAAGATTTTATTTATTGGGGCGCCTGGGTGGCTCAGTGGGTTAAAGCCTCTGCCTTCAGCTCAGGTCATGATCTCAAGGTCCTGGGATCGAGCCCCACATCGGGCTCTCTGCTCAGCAGGGAGCCTGCTTCCTCTTCTCTGCCTTCCTCTCTGCCTACTTGTGATCTCTCTTTTTCTCTCTGTCAAATAAATAAATAAAATCTAAAAAATATATTTATTTATTTATTTGACAGAAAGAGACAGCAAGAGAGGGGAATACAAGCAAGGGGAGTGTGAGAGGGAGAAGCAGACTCCCCACTGAGCAGGGAGCCCAATGTGGGGCTTGGTCCCAGGACCCCAAGATCATGACCTGAGCTGAAGGCCATGATAGGCACCCCTGCCAGTGGATTTTTAATGCATTTTCAGAATTTGACTACTTACAACAACCTTGTGAATTATAGTTTTTATTTTACTATAAATTTGCTTTTATACTGCTTCATTTACATCAACTTATTTTTCTTTTTACTCAATTTCAGTGTTTTTAAAAGAAACCCCACAATATTATTGTTCTGAATAGACTTGCGCTTTAATCCCTGGCCGGTGATACCGGAAAATTCTTTTTAGATACAGCTAAAATACTTTCCTTGATCTGTCACATGCTGCTTTATGCCAAATGTGAGGTATTACTACACATTGCTTAGAATGTGACATAATCAGAACCTAGATTCTTATTTGAGTTACAGATCTCTGAGATTTTACTGATAAGAAAACAATTTCTTCCATAAACATTTTCTATTGGTTTGAATGTGGTGATTTTGTTTTTTCATCTACATCTATCTTACTGGGGTGTAAAAGTTGGTGCTTATAATTATTCAGTGCAATTATGTGGAACTTATTAAAGAGAACATTTACCAAGGTAGGTTAACCTATATTGACTTTGA
The DNA here is from genome assembly GCA_028533885.1 of Nasua narica. Lineage (NCBI taxonomy): Eukaryota > Metazoa > Chordata > Mammalia > Carnivora > Procyonidae > Nasua > Nasua narica. Next base: position 72,707,126 of record CM052808.1, on the reverse strand, counting down.
AAGTATAAGCACTTCCTTGTGAATTTGACAGGACACATTGATAACTTTAAGTAGCTTTAAAGTAAAATTGAAATATCATGAGGATATGTTGAGTGGCATGGCACTGTATGGCTTGAATTATTTGAGAAAAGGCAGAATTAGGAATGACCTTTATTCAAGTTTGCAAAGCATATTAATATAACTTTCACTGTATTTTCTCACTGATTGCATATTTCATTTTCTTTATTTGCCTTCTGAATAAATTGTGAGATAAGTTTATATGAGTGGATTGCTAGTGGGATATACTGTATTCCCTATGATTAGATGGTCTTCATGTTTTGGCAATTTTTAATGAATTTTACCTTAAGCTTAAGATGGACTTCTGATGTAACTAGGGGTGACTCTGTTGCAAATGAAATTTCATGCCTCAGTCCTGGGGTTGCATCACTTAGCAGTTAATTACTGAAGTACAAGAATAGAGGCTAGAGTGGAGTGATGCAATGCATCTAAGGAATTGTGCATTTTGAAAATATGTTTGCCTTTGCAAACTCTGTATTTATTCTTTGCAAGTTTAGTGGACTAAAAATCTGATAGTATAAACCTGCCTCTTTAGTTTTTTAGTAACATTTTGCAAGTGATACGTTTTATAGTAACCTTTGATGTAATTTATTTCTCAGTGTATTTGGCTTTGAAATATGCTTGCATAGTAAGAGTCTTTGCAGAATTTTGATTTCTTTTTATGAGGTTCCTAGGTACTATTATGACTACTGCTTTCCATTTTATTTTTCTGAAAAGAATAACATATTTATGAAACATGTAGATTTTAACCTCCATAGGGTATTTTTAAACTAGCATTTAAATAGACCTAAATCTCCTTAGCATTGTATTATAATTTCCTGGGATACGATTTCACAGTGTGTTAGTGTGAATGATCATATGAAAGGGAAAAAGTAATTCTCTTGTGGATCCTTTTGTTTTTAGCTGAGGACTCTAAATGGCTTATAGTTCTGTTCTTGCCTATCAAAATATTGGCTAACATGGTACCTTCTAAAGGGATGTATTTTAAACTTATTTTTTAAATTGATAGATTAAATTGTGGGTACTTTGTTTTCCTTATGTGAGTACAATATTGATCATGGGCTAAAGTTTTATTAGATTTATGTGGATTGGGTGATTACTTATAATTCAGTTAATACAACATTAAAACTTTATAACTTTAAAATTATGTACTATCCTTAGTTTAAATGCAAGTTTATTTTCTGTTTGTTTTGTTTTCAAACAGGGCTCTAATTCGGCCACTTCCAAGTCAGCAAATGTTTGAACATGTGCAAAAGAGACATCGTGTATTTTTTGTTTACATAGGCGGAGAGTCACCTTTGAAGGTTATCAAATGATTTTATTTTTTTAAATTCACAAATACAAATGTATTATAATTTAATTTTCAGCATAGCCAAAACTTTGACCCCAAACTTAAAATTACTTCACTTTTATTGGAAATATTTTAGTTCAATATAAGTATTTTTCTAACGAAAACACTTGCTTATATGCCCTCTGTTGTGTTTGCCTTCGTGAAAAAGAAATGAATAAAAAGATGCTTGCCCTGGTTATTCAGATTTTATGTTACTTTTTAGCATTTTTGGCTTTTTGAGACTGCGGAGTACAGTTTGAATGTAAACTTTTTGAAGATGTGTTTGTGTGTGTGGATATATGCACAGATCTCTCCTGTAACCATTAAATTAAAATATATGAACCAAGCTTATATTATACTTTATTTAGAGGAGTATAAAAGCATTGAGGGCGCCTGGGTGTCTCAGTTGGTTGAGCAACTGCCTTCGGCTCAGGTCATGATCCCGGAGTCCTGGGATCGAGTCCCATATCGGACTCCCGGCTCTGCGGGAAGTCTGCTACTCCCTCTGACCTTCTCCCTTCTCATTCTCAGTCTCTTGCTCTGTAATAAATAAATAAAAATCTTAAAAAAAAAATGTATATAAAAGCATTGAGTTACCGTGGTCTTTTTGCTTTAGAAACAGTTCATCTTTCATGTAAAAACATTTAAGGCATCAAATTGGGATGATAGGACTGGGGATGATCCTACCTGCTCTGAATGTTTAATGAGGAATGAATTCTGACCTTAATATTTAAAAATCACCTCTTTTTTATTTGTATCTTCACAGGAGAAATACATAGATGCCGCTTCAGAATTAATTGTATATACATACTTCTTTTCTGCCTCAGAAGAAGTGGTTCCTGAGGTAATGTTTAAAAATGGATTGTAATGACTCAATTTCATCTTTTAAATTATTACTTGATTTTAATTATCAGATTTATTTATTCATATGTGTAGAAACAGTAAACATGTTAACTCTTTACTACTGGTACTAGATTGTTAAGCAGATACCACTGGATTCATAGCATTTAGGGACTTTATTACGTTGATGCTTTTTTTCTCTTCAGAGTAATAGCGGTAGTAAGAAGTGATAGCTCAAACTGTTAAATTGGTTTATAAGTAATGGACCGATGAATGTATTTATGTGTATTAATGCACAGCTGCTGCTCATCTAATCGTGTGCCGTGCACTGTATTAAGTGCTGGATAGCTGACGACAAGCAAGAGCATCAGGGTCCTGAGAGGGCAGAGCCTACATTCTCATGGGTAGGGAAAGTGTACTGAGTTGTAGTGTTGCCAGTGGCACCTTTTGGATCCTCACCCTGAGAGAGTCGTGTTCAGTAAACACAGATGTAAACTGGATGTAACTGCCATGAGAAAAGCGAGCGGGCGCTGTGACAGTAGGGCCATGCGGGCGGGACGGCTGCTCTGGACCGGTTGATCCGGAAATGTCCGTCTGAGAAGAAAATATTTGAACTGGGACTGACATGATGCGAAGGAGCCATGCAAAGATCCGCGTCCAGAGTAAACTAGAAACGAAGAACAGATACTACAAATGCCCAAGATAAGAACACTGCTGGTATATTTGAGAGATAGGTGGTAGGCCCGTGTGCTTTAATACCATGAGGAAGGAGACAGATGGGAGGAAGGCAGAGACCAGTGGAGGCCTTGCGGGTCACGGCCATGCATGTGATGGGTTGAAGTTAGGGAAGGACTGTTTCACGTGTTCATTTTAAGGACATTTCTCTGCTGAGAACAGAATGAATTGGATAGGGATGAGAATAGATCCAGAGATCAGTTGAACTCTTGAAGTAATCTGGGAGTTTAAGCGTGGGGGGTTATAAAAGGATGAGGGAGAAGTGAAAGCATTGTTGTTTAGAGATAGAATTGTTCGAGCTCACTGACCTGGAGGAGAAGGGCAGAATCAAGGATGACTCTTAGGTGTTTAGTTTAACAGCCGGGTAGGTGGTAGTGTCGTTTATGACCTTGGATTATTGCAAAAGAAGTGAGTTTGGGAATGGGGGACTGATCAAGTGTTTTGAATCGTTCATTTAAACTTGGTTCAATGTATTCGTTAGACATCCAAATATAAGCATCAAATTCTCGGGTGGATATAGGCGCCTGGCATTAAGGCTGTATAAAAAACTTCTTAGACATGGGATGTAAATTTTAAGGAAATAAATGGGTCCAGGACCTAAAGACTGCAAAGGATTAAATAAGAAAATAGCCGAGGAGTAGGAAAATAAGATGAGTGAAAAGTCTAGATAAACAAATGTTTTAAAAAGAGGGTCTGTTGTGTAAGATACTTGACAAGTGATTAAGCTGAGTTGAGGAAAATAACTGTGACACTTGTCCACATGGAGGTTGGTGGTCGTTTTACAAGAAGGACCGGAGCCTTCTTGGTGTCATCTGAGAGAATGCAGATGAGAAATTGTAGGTCACAGGGATGGATTTCTCTTCAGAAAAGTTTTCCTGACAAGGGGACCTGAGAAATTGGGCAGTGGCTGACGGGAAGCATGAAATAAATCAAAGGAAGCTTTTTCTTTTTGATCAGTGTAAGTTACAAAAAATCAAAAACAGTTTTTTTCCACAAAGGTTTGTCATATTACACATTTGAGGGGCGCCTGGGTGGCTCAGTGGGTTAAAGCCTCTGCCTTCGGCTCGGGTCAGGATCTCAGGGTCCTGGGATCAAGCCCCACGTCGGGCTCTCTGCTCAGCGGGGAGCCTGCTTCCCCCTCTCTCTCTGCCTGCCTCTCTGCCTACTTATGATCTCTCTCTCTCTGTCAAATAAATAAATAAAATCTTTTAAAAAATTACACATTTGATTAATTTTTAATATTTTTAAATATTTTAAGAAGATTGTATATGTCTAGTGCTTCTTGTAATATGTATATACAGGTTTATCTTATAAATGTAATATATTCTCAAATGATTTTTCACTTCCTTGGGAGAACCTGAGACAAATCTGGTCAGATTAAACGCATTTTTAGGTTTACTTAGTTTTGTCTCAGAAGTCATTTTGCAGTATTTTATGTGTATGCATTTACTTTTGATGGGAGGAGATGACGGGGTGGGAGAAGAGCTGTATGTGCCATTAGATTCTCACATGGATGCCTCAGAAGGTTATGAATCTCTATTCTGGGATGTCTTACGATACCTCAGTGTGATGTAAAGGCCTAGAATGGATGGAATCTAGTTCTAGGCCCAGGCCTAGGAACTTTTAATCCACTCATCTCCAAAGCCCAGTGGACCACATTTTAGTATTAGACATGAGAACGTACACCGCACCCTCATCTGTGAAGTGTTCCGAGCAGCTTACTTGGAGTGCACCAGAGGGCATGCTGTGTTCTAGGCCCTGACCCCACCTGACGCCACCCAGTCCTTGTATGGTGACAGATGTCTTAGATCACAATTCCAGCACCTAGAACATCTGTGTGGGTAGGCACAAACTGTATCTGCTCTGAGGGCACTCTTTTGGTTATTACGTATTGTTTTTATTACTATTGACCTCTCACCTAGTTTCCTCAAACATTCCTTAATCATTCCTGCAAATATCAATATTTGTCTCTTTTTTTTTTTTTTTTTTCTATGTATATGGTTGCAAAAGTCTGCTTAGGGGAATCAGTATTCTTTCAGAGTAATATGAGGATTTTTACTCCCATAGAGAATTCTCAAATAAGGACAAGGCCCATAATTTTATATTTTCCCCCATATTTTGAATTTTAATGTTTGTTCATGCAAAGCTTCCTTAGCTTTACAGCTAGTATTTATGAAATCCCTAGTAAGTATATTAAAGAGGTATAAGGATGAATCAAGGCAATTTCTGACTTCAGGGAACTAAAAGGTGAATGGAGGAAAATGGCCTATAGACAGATAATTGTAATGTAAGATAAAGAGTTTAAGGGAACACAAGGAAAGAGGAGGAGGATTCAGAATATCTGGAAGTTAATGGTTGCAGGGTTCCGTCTGTATAGTAATGTCAGAGTATGGCCAGCTCAGGGGTATCCTTGAAGGAGAGGGATGCTGGATGCTGTAAAATACTTGCGGAGCACCTTTGTGGATGGGTTGCCAAGAGCAGGTGAGTAGAGGTGTACTTGACAATGGAGCCTTCCCTAAGAGCTTTACCACTGCCCTTCAAATGGTTATTTTTGTGGTGCTATACCATTTTTTAGTAGTTGTGTAAGAGCATTCTGTATTACCTGACGTATGCCTTCTCCCTTCTCCATATTTTCAGGCCAGCATCTCTGTTTTTATTTTATTGTTACAGTTATTTTTATTAGTTATCTAATGACTGTTATTACTTTTCAGTATTACCACATCGTGTGCTATGTCTACATGGCTCACCCATCGGGATTCTGATTACTATAATTTTAGTATTTTGAAATACTTATAGCACAGGTATAAGACACAGGTACTGTCTGAAATAATTTCTTATCAGTTGCCATTGTAACTTCCCACTTACAAAGCCAGTTTTAAACCTGCTCTCACATACTTTAGTGGACCTGACTCTGTTAACTTTGCAGTGAGGTGGAGACTCGGTTTCCTTGACTTACAGAGGAGGAAGCCAGCTCCCCAGGACAGCAATGGACTCCCATGTCACACAGCCCGGGAACGGTGGGGAAGGATTCAAACCACTGCTGGTTGTTATCTTAGCCACTGCTCTTTAGCCACCTTCGAGTGTGTCTCGTCCTCTACTTCCTGGGATGTCTTGGTCTCTTATCAGCTCTAAGAATAATCCATGGTTTTTTCAGTAGCAAATTTCAGGCAAACAGGGTGCTGTGCCAAGCGTTGAATAAAGAGATAAACCTGTCCTTGGATGACTTTGGGATTGACCGTGGGAATCTTTTTAACTGTTTGTAACAGTTTTGTTGTTGTGGGTTTTTTCCTGGTATCTTTCAAAACTTTTGAAATCATAGCTACCAATTAAAAATTTTTTTAATGGTAAAAGCTGTTTACACATCTGATTTTTTGCAGTATGTGACATTGAAGGAGATGCCCGCTGTGCTTGTTTTCAAAGATGAAACTTACTTTGTTTATGATGGTAAGTTCCAATGTTTTTAACTCACATAAAACATGTTAAAATTAAAATGCTATGACTATTGTAGGACTTAGCAACTCCTTCTTACATTTCCCATTAGTTGAATGATGGACAGATTTTTCTTACCCTTCCACTTTAGTTTTTCTGTCTTGTGTGTTTTCTGGGTTCTGGCTTCAATTTTTTTTTTTTTTTTGGTTAGGTCATTGACCTTTTGAGACATGAACTCTACGCATTTCTGTACATTATTTTAAAGCATTCAAAATTATTCATATTTAAAAAAAAAATCTAACAAGTCAGACTCACAAAAAGGTGAAGAAACAAAACCCCTTAAGTGGTGAAGGCCCTGGAGGATGTATTCTCCCCTGGCTTCATCTGTCCCTCCCTGACAGAAGGAACCACTCACCTGTTACTCCGCATTTCTTCACTGAAGTACATACTTGGTCTATTTTTAAAATACTTTTCTTATAAAAACATACATCATAATAAAGAGAATGCTAGAATGTACACACCCATCACCCAGGTTAGACAGTTACCAAGAGTTTAACATATTTGCTTCAATTTTTTTCTTTGTTGAAGTATTTTAAAGCAAATCCCAGAGGTTTTTCATCACTGTGTGCTTCGTTATGCATCTCTTCAAAGATGTCCTTTTTTTTTTTTTTTTTTTTTAAATAACTACATGCTGTTTTAACACTTTATAAAATTCGCAAAAATTCCTCGGCATTATCAGATACCTACTGCCACCATTCCCAAACTGTGCAGTGAGGTACCTCAGGCAAGTGCAGCAAAGCCACAGGGGCTCCAGGAGAAATTTTAAATTTCAGGGGAAACGGTGAAACTCAACATCTGTCGGGTACGATGTAGCCACTCAAAAGCAAAAGTGAACCAAAGTCATGCCTAATAGCATCCTTTGAAACTTTCTAAATTATAATTTAATAAAGTAGAAGCTTCGGTTTATTTCTACAAGCTACATTTGAAATACTCAGTGCCCTAGAGTGGCTTTTTGTTACTCTGTTGGAGAGTGCAGATACGGAACATTGCAGAAATATAGAATGTTACTATAACAGAAAAGAAACTAGGACTACTTGAGAGCTGTAAGCTTTGGTTTGCTTAAATAATTCAAATGAATAGACTTATTTAATAAAAGAAATATTCTGATTTTTTTAGTAAAATGAACATTTTAATAATCACGAAGACAAGGCATTTCTAAAATCTCCTATCTTCATTATTTTTAAATAAATGCAAGGACTGAATTTTATTTTTTGCTACAGTATAACAACTACCATTTGTTATATTTTATGCAGCAGGTACTAATTATGGACTTTACTTGATATTTTCATTTTATCCTTACCATAGTCTCTGAGGGTAGATAATAAGACAGATTACTATTCTGAGATTATGAAAGAGATAACTAAGAGTGTTAGATAAGAAGCTAGATGTGTAATTAAATCACAAGTTCATTCATTTGCTCATTCTTTTGCTCACTGGATACTTACTGTCTGTATTAGATACTGGGTTTGAAAAGGAAGTTAAGAGGAACTTGCATATATGAAAATATGAGAAGGAAAATAATGCATATCTGCACCGATTCTATCCATTTGCTCTTTGATTACTGCACTCCTTGTATGATAAGCACTTATCTTACTTGATCATTACAACAGTGCTTTTGAGATCAATATTCGTACTATTTTACAAATGAAGAAATAGGATTAAAGAGGGCTTTTTTCCCCTAAATTAAAATAGTTAATAGTATAATCAAGTGTCAGCCTTCAGATTTCTTGTTCTAGCTCTAGTATAAGTTTGTTAACACTCCAGAGAGCCACTTTGTTTATTTTTTGGAACAAGCCTGATCTTATCTGTGTGGGTGTAAATCTGTTCTTTAGTCATAGCTAAGAAAGTGCCCCTCCTCTTCTCTCCATATTTCAAATGTGGCCTCCCATGAGTGGCCAGGAGGAATAAGGTAAGTATCTTTAGCTATTGGAGAGGCCATCATTTTCAAATGTGCAGGTATTAGTATTTAGAACCTCTGCCTGAAGTTTTCAGATAACAAAGAGAGTTTAACCTTGAATGCTTATTCTAATATTTAATTGTTGTCAATAAGTTTTGAGCTTTGGGATAGGGGCTCAGGAAGATGGTTTATTTTTGAGTTTCAGATATATCACTTTGTACAATCTTAAAACATTTGCGTTTGACCCAAAGTGGAGATTGTGGCCCCAGTACTCAACTCCTAGTTTTATGTTTATTTATGTAATAAATAAAAGTAATAATAAATAATATTTTTGCAGTCTGTAAGTCCGAATCCATAAATACTTTCAGATTTGCATTATGTCACTTATTTTGTAGGTTTGATAACTTGAATATGTTTCGTTTAGCAATGCAAGTGACAGAAAAAGCACATCTTTCACGAAATCATTAAAATCCAGTCTTCAGCCAAACTTATTGGTAGGCTTTTACATCAGCTTCTTTTCATGCATTTATAATAATTATTCACAGTTACTTCAGAATTATATTTCTAATCAGGACATAATATTTCTCTTGATATTATGGATGTTTTCTGTCTGCTTAGCAGGGGAATTATTCGATGTTGGAAAAACGCTAAAATACTATGGCTTCATATGTGTGTTGTGTCTTACATATGGGAAAGAGTTGTAAACTGAGGTAGAAATGTCAGAAAATAGAAAGCAGCAAAGAAATTGTAATAAAAAGTTACTCATACTGCCATCATTCAAGGAGAACTATCAACCTAGGATAACCATTTGGTAGGAGTGTATGCCTTCATTTAATCATTCTGTCAGTTTTACTTTCTGTTTTACAAAGTTACAGTCATACAGTAATAGTGTTTTACAACCTGCTTTACCACTTAATTATTGATTTTTTAAAAACCTATAAATGGTCTCTGTCAATATGTACCATAATTATTTGAATTATTTCCTGTTTAGGGTATTTCACTTCTTTTATTTTTATTTCTTTATCTTCTGCTTTTTTTTTTATGATGCTATAAAAGTGAAGAATTGCTTTGTCCGTTAGTGCTTTTGTACATCTCATTGTTTGCTTAGAATAGAGTCCTAAAAATGAAATTTATGAATTTAAGATTATGATTCTGTGTCAAGGCATTTTATACATAATGCCAGATTAGAACATTACAAACATTTTAAACTCTTATTTACACATAACTTATTAGCTTTGTTTGATTTTTAAGAGTACGAGGATGGTGATCTGTCATCTTGGATCAACAGGGAGAGGTTTCAGAACTACCTCACTATGGACGGCTTCCTCTTGTATGAACTTGGAGACACCGGTAACAAGCATATATACACTGTCCATCACTCTGCAGCATTTTCCTTAATTGATTTCTTAAATCTGATTCTGTAGGAAATGAATTTTAAGCTCTCTCTTTCATAATTTCCTTCCTTTTTAAGACCTAAGTGACAGTTCTTCTTCATGAGAATATAGATTAATATTAGCAAAGAAGAAGCATTTATATGGGGACCAAAGATGAGTTAGGAAAGGTTTTTCTAGTTAGAACTGATAGCAACAGGAAGAGCAGAGCCTGGATAATAAGGAAATGAGAAAAGATAACCAGGAAGCTATATGAGGAGCTGATTTTGTAATAGGAGTTGGAATAAACCTCATCACAATCTTTGAAGCCTGCTTTTACTTGTGAGGAAAATGTGGGCACCACACTGGCGTGGTTTCTTAAGTTGCAAGACTGAAAATGACAAAGTAAATAGATTTATAGATGCAAAAATGAAAGCTGTAAGAAGCTGTGACCGGAGAGTCTCAAGTAGATGCAAACTACCAAAATTATAAGAAGTCAACCACGTAAAGTTTAGGAGGAAGTGCTTTTGTAAATTGATAATGAATTAGAGAAATCTTGGATATTGCCACATTTGTTTTCATTCACAATTTTGTGCTAAATGGAATCAAAATATAGTTTTAGATTTTAAATGGGAAAATTTTACTCAAAATTCAATTTTTTTATATGAGAAGTAGTGTGCATAGCTTTTCCTTTTCGTGATTTCCTGCTTTTGAATCTGATTAAGAATACAAATTAGAAATGTTCTGATAGGTTCTCATGGTATTTTCAAACTCTTAGGGTATTGGTTCTGGCTCCTGAGGCTGCTGATTCATGTTCTGTGTCTGCTGACATTTCTGCCTTTGTTTATCCTTACAGAGGGAGGCGTGTGTTAGCTCAGTACTGGAAGTCGATGTGGATACTGTCAGAGATTGTGGGTTTTCTTTTGGATTCTTTCAGACTCATGGGAAGGGAAAAGGGGAACAATGTTAGAATACAGTAGTTTTGCTTTCAGTTCAGTAATCATAGGAGACAGCATGACCTTGAGGTAATTAAAATAAGCAGCTTGGTCTCTACTCAAATAGTTCCTTCTCCCAGATGAGTTTGGAAAGAAGTTGGCTATGGAATGTTCCTTTTTTGTATCCAGCCTAATTGCCCTTGTTTGGTTGTGCCGCTGCAGCTCTGTTCCTGCCCATTGTCCCCCCTGACCACTCACCACACAAGCGCAGAAGTCCGGGCCCTCCGTGGTTGCAGACATGTCTTGTCTTTCTCGCAAGTCCTGGCGACAGCGGTCCCTGCGTCTTCTGACCGCACCTCAATCTCCGTCTCCTCCCACTCTGCTCTTTCCTCACCCTCCCTTCTGTAGCCGCACTGACTTTCTGTGTCTTAGAAGGGCTGTGTACCTTACATCAACGCATCTTTATACCTGGAAGCGTATAGTTAATTTATGGTCACCCATCAGACTCAGACCAAATATTACTTCCTCAGAAAATCTTTTACTGATGCCCTCGAACCACTTAAGTTCACTAGTACTTTTTTAGAGCAGTTTCAGAGCTCTTCTCATCGTTACCCATACATTTTTTTTTCTGTGTTGTAAATGATCTTTATATGTCTGTATTGTTTCCCCTGCCGGACTGTGCTTCCCACTCGTTCAGAGCGGTGTCTGCGTGTGCTCGTCCCCCGCCAGGGCCGCCCCCCCGCTAATAAATGGTGCTGCTTCACAGGTGTTTCCACGGCTGGCCTAGAACAGGACACCCACACTGAACTGCAGCCTCCGGTCTCCTTACTCCAGCCCCAGTGCTCTGGTTGTTACGCTGCTGCTGCTGGACGATGTTAGAGGCGAATGTGGTCTCTGTTGTGTTTAGGGTTAAGTAAACTTGAGTCAGTTTTGTGTCTCATTACTGGCAAGTAGTGATGTGACCCATGGTACTGGAGGGAATAGCAAGTAGAAATCCTTCTCTTGTTATATGTCATTCTTTTAGAGTTACAGTAATTGATAATAAATTTCTTTTATTTCTTAATGTCTTAGATGTTGACAAAGTACTCATTATAGTCAGTCGTGGGTACTATGAAAACAGTACAATTTAGTATATAAACTGTTAAATATTTACTATTATTTACTTTGGGGGGATGGGAGGTGGGAGGGAACCTCTCACTTCTGGTTGATTGATTCATTGATTCATTCTGCTGTGCCTAACGTGTAGCATAATTGGAATTAAATTCTAGAAACTATTTACTAATTCCCAATTCACAGCTACAATAATTGAAAAGTTTGTATAATGAGGGCTATTGAATTTAGATATGTCATTCTTCATTTCAGGAAAGCTTGTGGCTATTGCAGTTATTGATGAGAAAAATACATCAATTGAACATACCAGGTATAGTGTCTTGAAATAGTTTTAAGCTTCACAATTTCAGACTTTATGTGGCTTCAGATAAACCTCGATATGCTTACTTTCCCCACAGTATTAGATAAGGCAGCAGATATTATAATTGAAGAATGATAATATATTTTTGAAGTGAAGAGATGAAATATTCATGTATTCTTTCACAGATTAAAGTCAATTATTCAGGAAGTTGCCAGAGATTACAGAGACCAGTTCCACAGGTGGGTGCTTGCATTCAAGAACATTCCTTTACTTTTGTTTAACTATATTTTGTAATATAGTAAAGCAAAAGTGTTACTATTTTATACTTTCAAAGGTGAATCAGGATACTGAAGTGAATTATGATATGTTGCATTTCAGTATAAATTACTTGGACTTGCTCTGTCATACAAGTAAAAAAAAACTTTATAATTTGTATCATTCTTGCTTCTTGATGGGATTTGGGATACATTTGTTGTAAGGAAATATGGACAAGTACTCATACATTTGAGATAAAGTTAAGTGAGCAATCACAAATAAGATACAGATGATGATTACAACAGGAACTCAGAATAACTGAATATAAAAAACAAGTGATCTTGTTGCTTTGTGCTAAAATTCTGTCTGCTGCTGCCATAAGAGATAGTGTATAAATTTGTTATATTATTTAATTATTCCCTTTTTATTCTGAGTCTGCTAATGATTTATTAGTGATAAATATTTATATTTCTCCTGTTACATTTATGAACATCTTATTAGTCCTTTTGTAAAGAAAGTGGGTTACTTTTCTTTTTTTTTTTAAAGATTTTATTTATTTATTTGACAGAGAGAGAGCACAAGTAGGCAGAGCGGCAGGCAGACGAGAGGGAGAAGCAGACTCTCTGCTGAGCTGGGAGCCCAGTGTGGGGCTCAGTGGCAGCACCCTGGGGTCATGACCTGAGCCAAAGGCAGCCACTTAATCAACTGAGCTACCCAGGGGCCCGGGTTACTTTTCTTAAACATATTTTAGTTAGAAATGCTTATATTGCCCTGCATTTTAAATATATAGAGAGTAGAAATATCTTAGAATTTATTTAATTTTACTCATAGGTATTTTATCTCAGAAGCCAGTAGAATTTATACTCTTTTCTCCATTTATGTGAGTTGTATGTTAAGTGTTTACAGTGTTTACATGTTTACCAAGCCCTGAAGTTCAGTTCTTCCTACATATTTATCTTGTTGTGTATCTAATATTGCTCTTTCTCTTTTTTCCTTTTGGTTATTGTTGTTGGTCAGGGATTTTCAGTTTGGCCATATGGATGGAAATGACTATATAAATACCTTGCTGATGGAGTAAGTAAAGTCCTAAATGAGTGATTTTGCTATCAATTTTGTCAGTTTTTAAATTTCTGTTTCTGAGAAACTTTTAAAAGCATTACTAGCTGGGGGAAAAAGTGAACTTTTCATCTATGCTGATGCAGATCCTCTCCCATCAAATATCTTACTTTAGTTTTTAAATCTAAATTTGAAACTCACAGAACTTTAGTATTGCTCTATATTAAAAAAACGTATCTCTCAATTCTATGTTAAAAATTTATCTCTAAATCCCATGTATTTTGGAAAGAAGACCAGCATTCAAAAATTAAAAATTTTGTAGATTCTGTGTAACACACACCTTACCTTAAGTTCAGTTTCAGTGAGTGAAGGTAATTTAAGTAGGAAGTTTTTACATTCAAGAATTAGCTGCTATACTAGAAGAATTTATTTTTAACAGAGTAAAAATAACTTTATAGGGAAAATACACAATTTTAAAATAATTCCAACTGTTATGTTTATGACATAAAAATCTCATTTGCCACTTCAAAGAGTTGTTATTAGAGAACATTTATCATACTTATAGTAAATTAATTTCAGATAAGAACCTACGCTCTGTAGTAGACATTTAGTATTTACTGTATGTCACACACTGTGTTTGGTACTCTTGATACAGAAAATGAGTAGAGTCCCTGTCTCCAAATGTTTGTAGTCTGCTGGGTCAGACAACATAGTATTTGCAAAACTGTATGAAAAGGTCTTTGTGGTACAGGGTTCTGGAAACACACAGGCTCTCACCCACACCCCAGTGCACACATAGGTGGGAGGGATCAGAAAATGCTTGCTAGAGGAGGCAGTAATGAAGAGAAGTTACCTGGAAGAATATGGAGAAGTTATTTCAGGCAAGGCATCATAGCACACACAAGAGGTGGTAAGAAAATGGGGCTCTAGAGGGTGTGGAGCTTAAAAATAGCCCCTGAAGTGAAGATGAGGAAAGCTTACCAGAGACAAGTGACCTTGTCTAGCAGTGTTGAGATTCCAGTTCAAGTTAACATGATGCTGTGTTTTGGTGTTCTCCAGCTTTGCTTTGTAGCGAAGGTGTAGCATTTGCCTTCATTCATGTTTCAGCGCATTACTCCATTTTACAAGTAAGAACTCTGGGGAAATAAAAATGAAACTTACAACCCAAAATAACATTCATCATTTTCAGTTGTAAGCCTAAAATTATAAAGTAGTGTTACGTTTATTCATTTATATTTATTATCCCTCTTATTCCAATAAGAATGTGAGACTTTTTATCAGTGATATAAAATACCAGATATAATATACAATGAAGAAATCAAGGTGAGGGAAAATAAAGGATCTATATTATTTTAGGTGTTTATCATTTATAGGTAATTATTAAAGGTACTTGAAAATTATGGCCCTGAATTTTTAATACTCAAAACAAAGAAAAACATTATTTACACATTTCTTGTAGCCTATAAAATAACTTTGGGTTATAAGGAGTATGGCAGACCTTATAGAAACCCATAAAGGGGGACACTCTATAGTAGAAATATATTTTTAGTAGGATTTTTACAGTATATATGGTAGGGACTTTGATAGAACCATTTCTTATAATGTCCTTTAAGGCAAGCCAATATTCAGTAAAACATTGTTTGTATGAGGCTAATGCAATTTGGATCCAATAAACAATTCCTTGATTCAGGGTAATATTCAGAACATGTACAGATGGGTAGATATTCTTTCATGATATTATTAATGTGAATTGTGACATAGCAGAAATTTTGAGGTACACCTGTGGTTCGAGAACAACAATAATCTCTGCCTCCAACACTTTGTTGTGTTGTTTTGTTTTTATTCATATCTTGCTTTTTTTTATTTTTCAAAAGAAGGGAAAGTGTATGATGATGGTTATGTAATAATAACTGAAAGTCCTTATTGAGCACTTAATTCTGTGACTGACACTGGACTGAGTGGTCAATAGGTATTTTTTAACTTTTACAATAACTCAGTAAGGTGTAAGTACTATTAATATTTCCATTTTATATAGATGAGGAAATTGAAATTTAGAAGAAATTCAAGGAAGTTAAATAATATGCCAAAGGATGCCCAACAAGTACGGTAAAGAGATCCAGTTCTCAAAGCCAGATCTCACTCACTCCAAAGCTCTTCTGTGACATTAATATTGTCAGAGAAATTAGCAGAATTTAATAGGTAATTGATACCTCAGTGTTTTTAACTTAAGACAAATACATGATAATATGTAAGACAGTTCTATAGCACCAAAAAACATAGCACTATGTTTTTTACATTGTCTCAAAATAAATAAGGTACTGTCAGACCCTAAATCGGTTAAATTGTTTTGTTTTGGACTTTTGTGAATATAATTAAGAGGGAATAAGATGAAATGATATTCAAATTGAATTATTCAAATTGAATTATTTTACAATAGATAATGTATAGTTCCACTGTGTATATAACACTTTTTATAGCACGTACTTTTATAGACAGGCTAAGTTCTGATCCATTCTGTTAAAATAGAACTTTTTTACTACTTATGCATTATTACAACTAATGACTAAACTGCTGTAAATCAGAAAGTTGTCTTTTATATATTTTATGAACAAGAGTGAAGCTAAGGTTTTTTTTTTAGTTATACAGTCAGCTAACTATTGCCTGATAATAGTAGCAGATAGTCAACCAGCCCGATACCCAGTGACGTCAAGCTGTGATATGTGCTCTCTCTCACGTACCTGTGCGTGGCTGACGTTGATGGGCACAGACAGATGTGGCTCCAAACTGCCACTGAGCTTCTAGGTTCAGGTCCGCACAGTCTTGCTTGTCTTGACCCTGGCAGGCTATCTCCTGGGGAGTCGTCGTGTGGCCATCACAGAAACTCAGGAAGACCAGCCTAGCCACGCACACACTCTTCAAGCCTCTACTTGAGTCCTGTCTGTTAACCTCCCCTTGGCCCCCTCACATGGCTGAGCCCAACATCAGGGTCACATAGGCATGTTTTGCCTAACTGGGAAAAGGGGATTGTGTGGGGGCCGTAGAGAATCAGAGCAAGAAAGCAATCTGCTGGACTCCATTACCTGGGTGGTGATTATACAGCATGTGAATTGCTTCTACTGTAGAGTTTTGTACTCTTGCATAATTTTCACAGAGACGTACCAGTAACCACAAACCCGTGTGCAGGTGACATACGGGATCAAGCACCTCCCTTCTTTTTATGATTATACAACAGCCTATCCTTGAAAGGGAAAAAATTATCTCAATTAAATGACACTTACTAGTAACATTTTCTGTCTGCAAACTGATGTCTAGTGAATCAGTGACGCACTTCCTGAGGATGCGGTGGAATATGTAGGGGGATAGTAGGAGTTCAGAGAATTTGGAATAGTATTTACCGAACACAAGGTACTGTGCTGAGTATTTAACTTGAGTTTTCTCACATAGTTTTCACAACAAAATAGGTACCCTCCCACTACTCACCTTTTATACATGAAAAACAAAGCCCCAGGCCTGAACACAAGCCGCGTGACTCCAGAGACCCTGCTCTTCCGTGTCTCGTGTTCTCGGTGCAGCTTGACGGGCTGGGTTGTGTGTGACCCACACTGGTGGGGTGTGGATGGCTGCAATAAGATTGCCCAGAAACTGGCACTTCATGCATAATAATTTCTAGTTTAGTCATAAATATTCAGCTGTCTGATACTATATATTAGAATATTTTTTTCACTATTTTTTTTTTTTTTAAGAAAGCGAGCAAGTGGGAGGGAGGGTGGGAGGGCGGGCAGAGAGAGAAAATCTCCAGCAGTCTTGCCTCTGAGCATGGTGCCAGTATAGGGCTCAATCTCACGACCCTGAGATTATGACCTGAGCTGAAATCAAGAGTCAGATGCTTAACTGACTGAGCTACCTGGGTGCCGTAAAATGTTTTTCATAATTTAGCTATTTTTTTAAGTGCACAATTTGAAATTTTCTTCATGTAAGCATAGGGTGGCAAAGCTATTAATACAGCTTCCTCCTTTTGTGATTATAGTTACTTAGATATAAGTGAATATCGGAATATTTGTTATCTCTGTTTAATGTGTATTTTAATTTCTTTGTTTTTCTGTTTTCAGTGAACTGAAAGTCCCAACTGTGGTTGTACTGAATACTTCAAACCAACAATACTTTTTACTAGATAGACAGATCAGAAATGCCGAGGACATGGTACAGTTCATTAATAACATCTTGGACGGCACAGTAGAGGTGAGTCGTTCACTTCCATTTCAAAGGGACAGTGGGAGGAGGTTGAGGAGAAACAAGCTCTCTTCTTTTCCTCTGATTCTGAAAGGAAGAGTCATCCCCTGGAGTGAGGGGCAGTCCTCCCCACCTTGCTTCTCTCACATCACAGGGCCACATTCTCAGACACATAGAAGGTTCTTCTGTGGAAGAGCCTGCTCATGGGTGGAAATGTCTCTTTTAGGGTTATGTGGAGAACGTTTTTGGTTGTCACAGAGTTGGGCTGTGGATGCTGAGAGGTCTGCAGGGTTCAGAGCTATCCCAGTAGTGAACCTTCCTGGCCCTTAACCTTTCTGGGTTCAAGAATCTAATTGGATTAAGTTATTAAGTTTGTTTTTCCTGTGAATAAGACCAAAATATACGAAGAATCGGAGCTTCAGTGGGGAGTTCCAAATCCAATCATATAAAATATTTCTCAGAAATAATGAATGGAGAAAAGATAAATACCTACCATTTACATCAACATGGATAGAACTGGAAGGTTTAATGCTCAGTGAGATAAATCAGGCAGGGAAACACAATTATCATATGGTTTCACTTATCTGGGAATATCAGAAATAGCACAGAGGACTGCAGGGGAAGGGAGGGAAAACTGAATGGGAAGAAATCAGAGAGGGAGACAAACCATGAGAGACTCTTGACTCCAGGAAACAGGGTGGGAGATGGGGTAGCTGGAGGATGGGTACTAAGGAGAGCACGTGATGTGATGAGCACTGGGTGTTCTATGCAACTAATGAATCATTGAACATTACATCAATAACTAATGATATACCGTATGTTGGCTAATTGAATTTAAATTAAAAAAAAAGAAATATGAATGGATAGTCTTAACTTTCCATTTTTTCTATAAATCTTACTGCAGTGTAATTCAGACTGTGGGTTGCAATCCACGTTACAGGGCCATGAAGTTACTTCAGCACCCTGAGATGAGCCAGCATCTTATCTCAACAGACTAGAGTGAAAGAGAAAAAATAGGTGACTTCTAGGCTTTTATGAAGTTAAATTACTATTTTGTGAGAGTTTTGTTCCAGCCTTTACAAACATTAGTTGAAAGTCGGCTCACAGGATAATGAGCATTCTTTTTTCGGAACAGTTGCTTAGTGGGAATTTCGTATTTGTGAAAATAATACTTGTTGAAATGAAACTCACCTCTATGAATGAGAACTCTTCTATATGTAAGTTAGTGAAACCCAGTTCAGACTGACAACAAAGAGAGCCTCACATAGTTTGGAAATTCAAGCGATGAGCCAGACTTCAGGGGTGCCCAAATGCAGGGATTTGATCGATTTTCATCAGGGATTTTTCTCTGCCTCTCAGCACTTTGGGGTGAGGTAGGTGTGGGGGGTGGGGGCTTCATTGTTAGGGAGACACAATAGCAAAGATACCCTGCAGCATCCTCAGTTTACCAGGCTCAGCTGAACTCTGGGATCAGGCAGGCCTGGGCTGGTGGGCCGGCCTCAGCCAGGCTGCTTCGAGTGTGGCAGGGAGACCGCAGTCTTCAGAAGAGCCTCAGAGTGTGTTCACACAAGAAAGCAGATGAAGGTGAGACAGAAGAAACCGTACGTACGTACCACGTGGCTCTTTCAGGTGCTTTTGTAATCTCGTGGAGTCAACTTTGACCTGCAGTTGTAAGATTATAGAACAGAAAAAGGAAGTCATGGTACTTAAATAACAATTGTTTTTTGTTTTTGTTTTTTCCTGTTATACTTAAGGCCCAAGGAGGTGATAGCATTGTGCAGAGATTGAAAAGAATCGTATTTGATGCCAAATCTACTATTGTGGTAAGTTGTGACAGTCCGCTTTGTCTCACTGATAATTGAGAATATGTAGGCGTATAGTTGCTTTATGTCTAAAGAAGGGAAGATCTGAAATTTCAAAGGATTAGGTGAAAATGCATCTTTAATTTGAAAGATAAGAACTAATCTATATTTACATTAAGAAAATATATTCTTCAGGTGGAAGTTAAGTTTCTCTAGTTACTCATTTCTGTGTGATTGGTGAGTTAACTGGAATTGAGAATCCATTACCTCAGTGACATGATTCCAGGTGTTTTCCAGAGTTTCTTTTCTCCTGCCCTTTCCAGTCACTGGATCTGAATCTGTTCAACTCTATGTCAGCTTGACAGCAGAGGCATTCCTAAATGTGTTTGAGCTTTCAACTTAGCTCGGTTCTCTTCTTGAGCTACTTACTCCATCGGTGTTTTCATTAAGGCCAAAAGCAGTCAACAAAGTAGAAATCCTCAAAATCGGCCCTTATGACGTTGTATCTCGCTGCTGCTCTAACTTCCACCTGGTTTCTTCACTTCCCGTTACCCTGTCTCCCATCCATTCCCGTATACCACTACACAATGAAAATGACTAAAATAGTCCACTTGGATCACTTTCCTTCCCTTTTCCAGTGACACATGTGAGAATACTCTCTCCATCTCAGACGGTCTCATTATTTTTTGAATATTGCAGAAGCTTCCCTGGGGCTTCTTGCTAGTGCTCACACTGCCTTATTCTTCCTCATGCTTCAATTTCTGCCTCTAAACACCCATATTCTGGGAAGCCTTCTTCCGTTACCTCAATCCAAAGTGACCTTGCCGTCCTCTGAATGTGCCTACATAGCTCTCAAGTTACAGTCATAAGCCATAGAGGATAGTAGAGTTGAAAAACCTATGCAGCAAAATTGCTTTTACTTTTCTGAGAATAAGGAGATTGTGTATAAACTGAGGGAGATTAAGTTAATGTGGCTTTACTACTAACCAGTTGGTAAAACATATTTAAAAAAATGTCAAGTGAAGAGGAATGTGTATGTACCATCTTTATGGTAAATGACCACCCTTCTCAATGAGCAGATTCCTGGAGTCCAGGATACAACTCCAGAGCTGTTGGGCACATAGTTGCCATCTGCAGAGACCTTTGTGGTTAATATGAGGCTAATGTGAGGTTTTAAAATATTTGGTGCCTTTTGCTGTTGCAGGTAGCTGATTACACACACACACACACACACACACACACTTTCTATCTCTTACAGTGTCTTTAACATGTAGCTACTACAGAAATACTGACATTGATTCATTGGAACTAAAAGCAAGTTGAATGGTAGCAAGAGGAAGACATTTGTAGAGTTTTTAAAATCATTCATGTATTTTATACCAGAATACATAGGAGGAGCACTGAGTTCTAATTATCTTCCCACAGTCTATCTTCAAGAGCTCTCCACTTATGGGCTGCTTTCTCTTTGGCCTTCCACTGGGAGTCATCAGTATCATGTGCTACGGCATCTACACAGCTGACACAGATGGAGGTTACATAGAAGAACGATATGAAGTATCCAAAAGTGAAATTGAAAGTCAAGAACCAACGGAAGAAAGCAAAGAACAGGAGCCAAGGAGTGGAGATGTCCTAGTGCCTACAGTGCAAGGACCCAAAGATGTATTAGAAAAGAAGAAAGATTGAGACTTTGCTAGTGTAGAATATTTGATAGGATTTCAAATTATTAAAGAGTCTATTTATTGAATTTAGACATTTAATCATGATCTTTACAAAAGAGAATATGTTATTTGTATTTTGCTAATATCAACTTGCATGGATTAAAGTAGTCCTTCATAAACAGGGAAATGTTTGGAGCAAAGACATGAAATATTTGTCCTGAAAAAAATTCAAGACACTCCATCAGAATTCACCTTATAGATGTTAAAGCAGATCAGTTCTTTTGCATGTTCCTCTATCTGAGTATTCTGTGACACAATTAAGATTCTTGGGCAGAATATTTAAATTGATCAGTCAGGTAGAAGATACATGTTTGATAAAGAAAAACAATACCTTCACCTCCTACCATTCATTCTCCTCATGTGTTTTAGGTAAGATTTACATGGGCAAAATTAAATCTTTAAAATTTAGGCACTTTAAGGAGAACTAACAACTTTTTCCATGGATGAAATTATGATTTAAAAATAATTTGGTTTTATATAGCATAGCAATTTTATTTTTAGTTATTATATTTAAAGGAGAGGAAATGTTCCTTTTTAATTTTATACTGTTACATTATGAAAATTTCATATGGGTCTCTACAGTGGGAAAAATAGTCTTATGTTTAATCTTTGCAAAATAAATGGATTTGATTGGAATACTGATTTTCAAGCCATGCCCTGGGACATGCTTAGCAGGTGTCTCCATGGTCACTGTAGGAAGGGCAGGGTCTCTGTTTTATATTGGAGTTTCTTCTAAAAATTCTCTTTGAGAAAAAGCTCCTATTACTTTTTAAAAAGTAATATATATCATACTTTTTGTTCATGGTAAGTTATGCGTGTATCTGTGTGTATATACACACACACACACACAATACATATTTACGTATACATAGATAAAACGTACTGACATATGTCTACTATGTAATATTATGGGCATGTGTATGTTCATAATGAGTTATGAATGACATAATCAGCCTGTCAACAAAATTTATGATAACCCAGTGACTTAAGAGATTTGCTAGCTACCGTCTCTATCCTGTCAGTTCTGACTCCCATTTCAGCCAGTGACCTCTCATCTTTTCTCTATAGTGATATAACATAGGAATTCTGTCCTGAGTAACGTATAAAAATTGACATTGTTTTAAGCAACATTATGGTGTGTTTATTACAGATTATTTTTGAGCCCTTCATTTTAGCTAAGTGTAGGATTTTTCTTAGATGACCATTGTTTGGGTGATGACTAGAATGGTTTTTATTACACGCTGAAAATGGTTAATCACTTTAAAAATATGCAACTCATGGTCCCGATACTGAAGCTGTTTGGACTTTGGTCTTCAGGGCAATTGTGGGGCAATTTCTGATGCCGTGCTGATCACAGCTAAACTGAAACTCCTATCTAAGTACTAAGGAGTTACTAGCAATTGTTTTATTGTATCCATGTGCTCTTTTAGCATAGCATAATTAAATGCTGTTAATTTAACAAGTAGATTCCTCTCCAAAGAGTAATGAGGGGTTCTTTTGGAGGATAAATACTAATGTTCCCAGTGGTCAGGCTTGTTTTGCAGCACTGAAAAAGGCTTAGGTGAGTACAGTGCCTCACTTGAGTCTAATCTAGTAAGGATGGAAAAGCCTAGTCTCCACCAGGGACAGTAGAAAATTATAGAAAATGTCACGGTTTTCTTCTTCATGTTTATCATTATCAGATGTCCATCATCTGCACATTTTTGGCCTTTGTCAGGCATCACTTATAAATGAAAGTCCTCAGTAGAGAAAGAAAAAAAAGTAAAAACTCAATATGTATCAACAAACAAAAGTCCAGCCATCTTTTTATTTTGAGATTTCCTTGTCAGTGAGTTAGTTAATGCCTTAGTTCTGTTACATTTTTCACAGCTGTGTTGCCCCATATTCTATTTGTGTTTCCAAAGTGTGTCTGTTAAGAAAACAAAATGTGTACATGGCTTATAAGTGAATAATTTTCTTTCTTTTTGCATTACAATTTTGCTTTTTATTTGTTTCTACTCTAGGATATTATCAGACTTCTCACAAAACAAATTTAAAATTTTTGTTCACTGGTATGCTTTTCCCTTTAATATGGCATCAGCATTTAACTAGGAATGCAATTTTCATTTCAGGAAAAATTACTCCCAAATAAGTTGATAAAGTTAATTTCTTAATGAATCTAGTAGTAGAATATAGATATCCTAATTCATCGGTGAATCGTCTTATGATTACATATTAATGAGAGTATCCTTCAGTAAGTTTGTTTTGCCTTTTCTTTCAGTTGCAATAAAATTCTATTTCTAAATCCTAAAATTCAGAATTCCAGATGGCTTGCTGTTGCTGAATCTAGAGCTCAGACAATATTATATGTTGGAGGAAGAAAGTACATGTGTTTATCAAGCTATGCACCCCATTATAGCTTGCAGTCCTTCTTGTTTCTTCATCATACACATTAATATTTGTCTAGCTACTTTATCTGAAACTTGTCTGGGGTGTATTAGACCTGAACTTTTATTTTCTTCCTCTCCCCTAGTGCTTCCCGGGTATCTGACTTAGAAATAGCATTAAGAGCCATATGTCTAGAGGTTGAAGGAAACTATGTGAGTAGTTAAAAAACTATGTTATTTTTGCTTAGTGGATTTTTGTTGATGTTTCTTGTGTTTTGCTTCAGGGCCTTTTTGGTTTGGGTTTGCTAAAAAGCATTTTATATATTTTCATCATTGCTTCATGTGATACAGAGGTAGGACAGGGAAAACTACTTAGCTATTCTTATTATGCAAACATTATTCAAATAAACCAGTGTGGGATATTAAGACTATCAATTAATTGGTGGGATTAGGTTTGCCATTTTATTTTTATAAATATATATTTTTTCTGAATGTGTCTGAGTCCAAGAGTGGGCAAAAAAATAATTTTCTACTTTGGACTAAATCTATAAAGGTTTTTGAAAGTCTGTATTACTAACTTGTTGAATTCATGAAATCTTGCCTTAAGGCACCAATTGTAAACCTTTGATTTTCTAAAATAAATTAATTGAAAACAGTAGTTTATTATTTTTACTATTCATGTTTTGTTTTGAACACTGATAGTTCCTTGTACAAGCAAAGAGGACAGCTATGACTGATTTTCAACAAATTATTTTTTCTTTTATTAAACTGTAAGCTATTTGTCATTATATAAGTATATAATGAGTTTAAACAGACAAGAAAGATCAGATTGGTATCTAATCCCCTTATAGATGAAGAACCAGTGATTCATAGGTTTTATATATTTTTTATTTGTAAAACCTGATTATTTTTAAACATTAATTGCAGGGTTTAGAGTTGGAATAATTGGACTTGAGTCTGTGATCAATGGCTACATTGTTATCTTGGACACAACACAACCTCCTGTCCTTTTCATTGTCAGTAAAATGGGAATCTGAAGCCTCAAGAATTTCTTTTTTAATAGTATCAAATGGGAGAGTATATTATGAAAAAAAACAGTTTGTACAAATACTATTTTTTAATAATTGATTTTTCATATATGTTATACCTTGCACACTTTTTTTAAAAGATTTTTCATTTACTCATTTGAGAGGGAGTGAGCGAGCGAGAGCATGAGCAGGGGGAGGGTGAGAAGGAAAGGGAGAACCAGACTCCCTGCTCAGCAGGGAGCCCAATGCGGGACTTGATTCCAGGACCCCAGGATCATGACCGGAGCTGATGGCGGACACTTAACCAACGGAGCCACCCAGATGCCCCAACCATGAGCACAATTTCTTAATGAGAATTCTGGCACAGGAATAACAGCCCAAAATTGCCCTCACCCAACATGGGAATAATACAGACTAGCTGCTTAGAGTGGAGCTTCCCTGATAAGAGTGACCAAATGCGTCCTCTACGTGAATTCCCTGGGTGATGACAGGCTCCCAGGTCCCTGCCGAGAGGCTGGACTATATTGCGAGTGTTGAGGCCCTGGTGTCAGTGACTGGACTCCAGTCCTGACTCCGTCACCCCCTGTGCAAAGTTGGGGAGATGCTCACCCTCCCTGTTCCTGTGCTAATTCTAGGTTAATGGAACCCATCTCAGTAGATTATGAGATTGAATTGAGTTACACACGAGGCATGTGTAGAACATGACTGGCTCATGAAAACAGCTCAGAAATTACAACATGTATGTATCCCAATTTATTTCTCATCTTACTCCTTTTAGAATTTCTATCGTTGTTTACCACAGAGAAAAGCTTAGACTTTAATAATATGAAATGCTAGTATGTTTAAATTTGCTTGGCTACTTTTTGCAATCCAAGCTCTAGCATTTTGGATAGACGTGAAAAGGACTTGATATTTCTTTAACATTGAAATTAAATATAATTGCAAATATTTAGGTTCAAAACATCTCTAAAAATCGTTTAGGTTTTATGCTTTCAGTGAAAATGAATATGCATAAGAGGATACAAGTATCCAGTGGGATTATCGGCATGTGTAATAGTTTAGACGGATATTAATGTTATCTAGACACAGATTTAGAATATTAATGGGTCTTGAATATAGATGATTTGATTTTCCAGCAAGCCTTCCTGACAACAGCCCTCAGCCCTCAGCTTTTCTCTAAGTCCATCTCCCTATAAACTGAAAAGAGATTTTCAACAGATAGTAAAAAAGTCGCAGTTTTCTTGCAATTTATTCTTTCAACAAATGTTTTTTACATGTCTCCCATGTCCTACTGGAGACACAGTAGTAAAAGACGGCTATAACCTGTCCTCACTTAAATGCTCAATTCCAAGATTTCTACTTTTCTGTTTGCCTTAGTTTCCCTTTTCATATAATCTGTTGTTCAACATAAAATCCATGCTGTTAGGATCTGGAGGATCTTTGGGACTCCGAGTAAGAGACCTGGGCAGTACGGAGCACAGCAGCTTTCTTCAAATAGATGAAGGCGCTGGATTTACTCAGTGTGTCGGCAGCTCTGCCAGTCCTGGAGGTGGAGCGAAGAGGGTGTGGAAGGCAGTGCAAGGGAAGGGACCTCACCAGAGGAATCCCCGGAGACAGAATGGGCTTTCCCGGGCTGCAGAGAACCCACACTGAAAAGATTTACAAATGCGCTGGAGTTTCCTTCGACACTGACACTGTGAAGCAGTAAATGTACACGCTAAAGCCACCCTCTATGTCGTTTTATGATAGTTCCTTCTCTTTCCAACAAAAAATTTAAAAGAATAAAAATCCGCCAATTTTAATATGTTAAATTTAATAAATTTTCGTTGTGTGGAGAAAGCCGTCCAGTGAAACTGAGGCATCTGGAGTAGTAACTGAGGATGTTCTACTCACCCACATTTTCCACGCGGCTGCATCACTGTCTTCATCACTGTGTTCACTTGAGGGTTTATTTATGTAACTGGTTTGCTTACCTCGCAGTTGGATGATGATCCAGTTTCTCAGCGTGGTCCACGCTGATCCGTAGAAATTCTATTTCAAACCGTGAGAACCCAATCGAAAAAAGACAGTAAATGCTTAGATTTTAATGACTCATACAATGACTTTTAGTAGTTAAAATTTTGAGGTTGTAACACACAGAAATAATCTTCGTAACTAATAAATCTGTGTTAAAGTCCTCTGTCTCCTTTTTATTTTTAAATGGACTATCAAGGGAACTTTATGAGATTCTCAATTGGCATAATTGAGGTTTTTAAGATCATATGTCTTCTCCAAACAATGCTTTATTGTTCTAAGTCAGTAATTGAAAGACTGACTTAATCTGGAAGATTTTTGTTAGGTAGAAGGTGACTCTTTTTTACAAGGGATAATTTTGGAAGGAGTAAAAGATTCACTTTACAATTGGACATAGGTTAATTCACATTTTTTTTGAAAGACTAATTAGGTAGCTTAGTTTCCAAGATTATTATATAAACCTCTCATGCCCAAATTATCACACTTGATACAATCTATTCTGAGTTCTTGATAGTATAATCTCAATCTGAATTGCTAGCCTTCAAAATAATGTGATGCCTCCCCCACTCCCAGGTCGTTGTAAATACAGTCATTCAATTAATGTGTGAAACATAACAATAATTTTCACAGGGGCCAAATAACCGCTAGCAAGATAGAATGAGAATTTTTTTCCCAAATAGATCCACCGTTATTTATGAAATTATTAGATATTCCTCAGATATACTATGGAGAAAAGTCATTGATACTTATTTTTTTATATTTACAATATGACATATATAGTTTAAAAGAGCCTCAAGATAAACTAAGGTTGAGATCTCAGTAGAATTACTTGATAATTGTTTACATCTAGAAAATGACTTCACTTTTATTT
Source organism: Nasua narica (assembly GCA_028533885.1). Lineage (NCBI taxonomy): Eukaryota > Metazoa > Chordata > Mammalia > Carnivora > Procyonidae > Nasua > Nasua narica. The sequence goes on along the minus strand of CM052808.1, from coordinate 72,679,723 downwards.
TGTTAGCAGAGTAAAATGGGACGGGAGGAGGGAGGCAGTGATGTGTTTGCCATTCCCTTCTGAGCGGTGTTCTGCATAAGTGCATACAGAAGCTGAAGTGTTAGGGGATTTGGAATATCCAGAAAAATGTCAGGATATTAGGACATGTTGCTACTCCTGTGCATCTGCAGGAAGGTCCTTACAAGAAAGAGGCTTAAGAAAGCTGGAAGGGAGCGTGCACCTTTGCTAAGAGAACCTTCTACCTGGGCTCAACACTAAACATGACTGACATAACCTTTTTCACTTGGAAAAAGCAAATTCCTTCCTCCAAGCTTAATTTAAGGATCACTTTCATATTTGGGGGAACAATAGATCAATTAGAGTCTCCTGACCACATAACTTATTTGACTGCCAAGTGATGATCTAGCTAGCTATCTGGTAAAATATGGCATTTCTAGGACGTAGTAATTCCTATGTATTTGGATATTCTTATATAAATTTCTGTGGGGAAAAGAATTTCAGTAAATGGTACTGAATCAATTGGCTATCCCTATGGGTAGAAAAGAAAGTGTTGATCCTTACCTAAACACCATACACAAAAATTAATTCAAGATGGATCATAAACCTAACTATAGAAAATAGAGAAAAAATAAACCAAATTTTCTTGTAGAAAATCTTCATGCCCTTTCGTTAGAGAACAAATGCTCAAAGAGGACACAAATAACAGAACCATAAAAAAATCAATTGGATTTTGTTAAAATTAAGAATTTCTGTTTATGGAAAGATGCCAGTAAGAAAGTGAAAAGGAAGAGACATTCATAACCTTTACATCTACCAAAGAACTTGTGTCCAGAATATATAAAGAACACCTTCAAATCAATAAGGAAAAGACAACCCAATGTGAACATTGAACACATGACCTGAATAGGAACCTTAAGAATATCCAAATGGTCATAAACCTGTTTAACAGGTGCTCAACATCACTCCTCATTCAGTTTCTCGATTTTAAAAATCTACATGTGGACATCTCACAGATTTGTATCTTCAGCCTGAACTCCAGACTTTATGTCCAACTCAACTTTCTCCACTTGAGTGTTTAGTAAGCAACCCAAACAGCATACCCAAAGTACTGGGTGTCCACCAAGTACCTGCTTATGCTCAGTCTTCCTGATCTCAGTAAATGGTAACATCATCACTGTAATTACTTGGGCCAAATATCCTGAATCAATCCGAGACTTCTTTCCTTCAACACCTCTTATCTAATCTGAGAAATTCTGTTAGCGCTATCTTTAAATATACTTAAAATCCGGACTTGACAGCACTGTGCAGGTGAGCAGCCTGCTTGAGGCCGCCATGTCCCCAGGCTTCACGGCCTCAACCACTGCCTGACTGCAGACCACTATCCGAAGAGCAGCTAAATGGATCTTTTTTATGATGTAAGGCAGACTGTCGTATTTTTCTGCTCAAAACATTCCAGTGACTGCCTACCTTAATGTCCCAAAGAAGGTCCTCACCATGGGTTATGTTGTTCATTGAAATGTGTCCCCCCCCAATTTCATATGCTGAAGTCCTAACCTCTGGTACCTCAGAATGTGACCTTATTTGGAAATAGGGTCATTACAGATGTAATTAGTTAAAATGAGGCCATACTGGAGTAGATTGGATCCTAATAGGGGAAATTTGGAGACAAACGCATACTCAGGAAGAATCCCATGTGAAGGCAGAGTTTGGGGCGATGCTTCTACAAACCAAGGAATGCCATAGACTGCCAACAAACCCCGGGAGCCCGGAGAAAGGCCTGCAGCAGATTCGCCCACCCCACAGCCTCAGAAGGCACCAACCCTGCAATCACGGTGATCTGGGACTTCTGACTCCGGAAATGTGAGACTCTAACTTTCTGTTGTTTAAACCCTACAGTTTGTGGTACGTTGTTACAGCAACCCTATAAACTGATACAAGGTATAATTATTTTTTACGACCCCCCTGCCTCTGATCACATCCTACCCACCTCCCTAACCCTCTTGCTCATTCCATTATCTCCTCCTGCCCTTTTATCCCCAGAGCAAACTAGGTCTGCTCCTTTGCGCTTGCTGTTCCCTCTGACGAGAATAACGATCTCCTGGATGTCCGCACGACTCACACCCTCCTCAGTCGAGGTCACCTCATCATTAATACCCTTATTAACCATCCTGCATGAATTAGACCTCTTGGCCGCCAGTTCTCCTGAACCCCTTTGCTGCCTTTTTACAAGCACTTCTTTAGATTATGTATTGTTTGTTTACGGCCTGCTTCCTCCCCGCCCTCCGCCAAATACACACTAATGTAAGCCCTGAATGGTCAGAAGTATGCATTCAATAAAAATTTACAGAATAAATGAATGGGTGAATGAGTAATTGAATATATTGCATTTATACAATGATGTATTCCTTACTAGTATGTAGTGTTTAAGGTTTCTGACTTTAACAAAAATCAGAAGACTTATTTTAATTGAAGATTTTAAATGCATGTTCCATAGGTATCTAAATGCTTACTGATTGATAGGAAATAATAAGTAATAACATGAAAGAGTCATAAGCTTTGGAAATATTTTATGTTTTAGTATGGAAGATTTATATACCATTTAAGTTAGGATCCAAAATCTTAAAATCTGTATAGTCATTGAAAATAAGAATAGATTAGAGGTCAAGAACTATGAGAACTTTTAGGTAACCAAATATTCTCCAATCCTCGACTACTACTGAAAAATAAACAATTAGCTCTTTTGCAGATGTCAGTCTAAAATTGTTAGCCTTGACACCACGGGGGTGGCACGGTCAGTTAAGCGTCCGACTCTCGGTTCGGCTCCGGTCATGATCTCAGGGTCCCGAGATGGAGCCCAGGGTTGGGAATGTGCACTCAGCATGGACTCTGCTTGACATTCTCCTTCCCTCTCCCTCTGCCCCTTCCCCGACTCATGCGCGTGTGTGCCGCACGCACTCTCTTTCTCTCACAAATAAACGAATCTTTATAAAAAATTTAAAAAACATAAAATTGTTAGCCTTGGGGTAATAATTACTATATTTTAAGTTGTGGATTCTTAACCAGGAGTGCTTATCAGAATTACACGAGCATCCAGTGCCTCCGATGATTTATAAAAATACACATAAACCCTAGAAAATCCATTTGGTTGGTTTTGGATGAGCTTCTGCTTGAAGCCAAAACAAAGCGGGGGGGAAAAAAATCTCCCGCGGTTGATCGTGCTGTCTGCTCCCAGTTGCAAACCATCGGTTTAAATGATTATTAGGAAAGGTAAAAGTGTCAGCACCTTTAAAAGAAGTTGTGTTTTCTGTGATTTCCTTGTGAGCTTTCAGAGGTCACACCCGATATAAGAGCATGATAGGCTTCAGGTCCCCTTCACGACCCCGCAGCCTCGGCCGACCGGGACCGAACTTGCTCGCACAACAGCAGCCGCGTCAGGGAAGTGGTTTTTATTCTCGTCCACGAGAAAGCAGGTTATGTCCAGCGGGGATTATTTATTTCTCTCTTCATTCTCCCATCCTTCCTCGAGAGATGAGCAGTGTGGTCGGCGGACTGAGACGAGCCTTCGCTGTTGGAGATGAGGGCACGAGCAAGGCATGAACGTGGGAGTGTCACGCTTTGTGGCTTCAGGCATCCTCTCGAGTCATTTGTGTAGAAAATGAGATTTGAAACGCAGAAGTGTTCACAATTTTGCTTCTTTCTTCTACACAATTGAATGTAAAACGAGTTTCTCTGTGACCGTAGAGGGTCCTAATTACAAAATGGGTACCGAGATGCCCATTGAAGAATGTAAGGCAAAGGTCAGAGACCCCAAAGCACACCTCTGCAGGAGGGCACTTGTGCTCAACCCCCTTGTGTTCATCAGGCACACTTCACTTCCAGGGAACTGGACTCTTGTGAGCAAAAGCAGTTTCTTCCCTAAGAAGTGGGACTGTATCACGTTGTCGGAGAATAGTAATAAGAGAACTAAAATGCCCATTCTCTCCTGGAGTCTTGCCTGTCATTGCTAAGGAAGGGACAGCACCATGGCTTGGACCCCAGTGGTTCTGCTTTTAGTCAATTGTATACATTCTCATTTAAAAAAAACCACAAATATTTCTTATTGTAGATATTTAGGGAGACAAATAGGTAAAGCAAATATAGCTACACGTTTACAACTGGTGGTTCTAACTACAGGACAGGAAGGTATCCTGTACCCTTCACCTAGAATCAACAATTACACTATTCTTACAACTTCTGTGTATGTTTCAAAAGTTTCAAAACAAACGTTGGGACAATAGGAATAAGCATTACTGGAAATTCTTGGTTCATTGTGATAATCTTGAATGTACACCCAGACGTGTCTTTAATATTAAATATAATGGAAATATACATTGTGGCTCTGAAAAAAATGTAGTATGGCAGCACTGTACCCACATTTTTAGAAGTACTGTATCTCAAATAACTTAGATGCATAATGGCTTTATGTAAAATGAAAACCTTGATATCATATCAAAGAGGCACAAGAAAGGTTTGAAAAAAATGGTTCATGGAATCTTAAAGGCTCTTGCTATTAAAAATAAATGAATAAATCACATTCAAAAGCCATGAGTCTAGATTGAAAGTTTCATCCCTTTCAAGCAACTTGGAAAATAATAAATATGTAAGCAGACATTTGACCGTAATTTTTTTCAGGAAAGTATGTAAATAAGTCTGACTACCATCGCTTATTATATCAGAGTATTATTAATCTTAACAAAAGAAAAAAATCCAACCTAATTTATAAATCACCACTTCTTTGAAGCTTTCACTGACCCCTTCACAGAATATTAATTCCTTCTTCCCACCAACTTAGCTACGCAGGACATTATACATACATATTTGATATTTAATGTACAGCATTGCACTATTAATAAATTAAATCAATGCATTTAGTTATTGCAAAGCTAATGATATTTTTAAGATTTGACATCGTGGGGCCTAGGCGGAATGTTCAATAAGAGTCTGAATGAACAATGATTGAATTGATCAATGAGTAAACAGACAAGATAGAATTTTCAAAAATTCAGAATTGGTAAAAAAAATACCCAAATCACACTGCTCCCCAAAACCATGCAAATACAGGCTACTATCTTCACTCCCAGTTCTTTGGGAATGATTGCACAAGCATACGCATAAATTTCAGATATCATACTTTTCATGTGGCAATATCACAAGGCAACATTTCTATTACATATTTCCACAAGACTAGAAAACTGAAAACTGCCATCTGTGCAGAGACAGCTAAATTGGTAAGAATAGTGTCTCTCTGAAGCAGAACCACTAGATGATTTGTAATACACGCGTGCACACACATGCACGCATACACACAGGGATTCACTACAGGCATTTGGACATGCACGGTGGTAGCAATGGGTCGAAAGTTCTCTGTAAGGCTGTGGTCTCGGCACGTGGTGCTTGAATGTGTGCTACACGGAGCTGGCTATCTGGACAGGGAGATGGATGTAGGTGGTGGGGAGCAAGAAGCTGACTGAAGCCCATGTCAGGGCTTGTTCCCTCTGACCTCGTGGCATGAGGATCCTTCTGAAGCCTTCACGGTGCTCAACACAAGTACGCATCTCAGGAGTGGAAAAGCAGAAGGACCCAAGGGACGGTGGAGCATTTGCAGTTCCCACCACTTCCTGGTTCATAGCCAAAGACTTGAAGCCTTCTTGCTGGGTCCTTATATGGTTAAGAGCTCTCCGGGGTGTCTAATATAAAGCCACTAATCCCATCCATGAGGGCTGATCTAATCATCCTGATCTAATCACCTCCCAAATGTCCCACCTCCTAATACCATTAAATTCGGGGTAAGGATTTGAGCATATGAATTTACAGGGGGACACAAACATTCAGTCCATGATGGTGGTGGGCATGAGAAATCCTGCAAAAATGAGGTGCTTATATACACCTCTAGGTGCTTATATATGTCCAACGTCCCTTCTGGAAGAAGGAAAAAAACTCTGCTCCTTTCTGAGTATTCTGAGTTCTTACTGTAACCCTTTGAAATGTAAATACAATTCTCCAGGGGAAAGAGCACCATTATAACCAGCAACCCAGGAATGTCTTCAAATCTCAGATCTCCCACCCTCCCCAGGGTGCCTCTCCCCCCACCCCCTCCTTGAAGTGAAAACAATGCCTCCAGAAGGCAAATTCTCCCAAGTTCCATGCAAACAGTCATAAATTACCTGGTGAGGCTCGCCTTCAGCCCAGGTCCCTCGTTTCAGTAAAATGTGCTCAGAAAGCTCTCACAATGCAGACATATTTTCTTTAAAGCCCCACAAGGGGTCAGCAAACATTTTTCTGTAAAGGGCCAGATGATAAATAATTTAGGCTTTGAAGACCACATATGGACTCTGTCACATATTCTTTTTATTTATTTATTTATTTATTTATTTATTTATAAAGATTTTATTTGAGAGAGAGTTGGGGGGGGCACAGAGGGAGAGGGAGAAGCAGACTCCCCGCTGAGCAGGCAGCCCCACAGGGAGCTTGATCCCAGGATCCTGAGATCATGACCTGAGCCGAAGACAGATGCTTCACTGACTGAGCCACCCAAACGCCCCTCTTATTTTTTTAAAACTCTTTGAAAAATGTAAAATCTTTCTTCACTCAAGCCCTCTTCAAAAACGGGCTCCAGGCTGGATTTGCTCAGGAAGCCAGTTTGCCTGGTAGAGAGAGAAAAAATACTCGCGGATCGACAGCTCCATATCAGACACAAGGCCGGGGACGGAGGCGGTGAGGTGGGGGACTGAATATGTGTGAAATTTGCTCCGGCAGAGAAATCACATCTGGAACAGGAGCTATAATTACAGTCATGGCCTGATTAAGTAGTTAATAATCTCTTTCTATTCTTGAATACTCATCTGTTTTCCACACCAGCAAAATAGGAGAGTTGGATGAAATCACCACCTTTGTATCTTTTTATGTCCCTGATGATGGCAATAGTTCCTACAATGTTTTCAGGAATGTGGTACTGCCTCTGATTTTCCATTTTCAAAGGTAGAATCAGTTCTGGTGGTTTCCATTTGACTCTCCTCTAACCCTCGGTCTGTCATCAGGTGCCACGTGGAAGCTGTTCTACCTGTATTCTAAGTACCCATTCTAGAATCAGGAAAATAATTTATATTATTTGATACTGAAAAGATACTGAGTAGCAGCATCTTTTCCTTAGTGGGATCTGGCCTTCCCTTCATTTGAGGGACTCTGGATATGTGAATCAGGATAGATTAAGGGGCATGACCCTCATTTTCCATGATTCAATTCATTCTTCAGTTTATCGGACTTGGCAGATTTTCTATTTATACAGATCAAGTAAGACTTGACTAGACTGCCCTTTGGTTTCAATTCTAGGTTGACTAACTGAAATCGAACTATGTGCCATTACATTAACCATACTCCCCTGCCTTTCATTGATTAAGTCCTCACTTGGCTCCTGCTACCCCGGGTCCCATTAGCCCCATTTGTTTCAGAGCACACTTCTACGTAGCAGTTCTCTGCTAACTGGTGACAGGGAAGAGACCACACAGTTCTTCAAAAGTGTTGGAACTCCCTCATTTACTTATTTCTCATGACTGGTGAAAGATGTGTCTTCTGGGCCTTCCCAGCCTAGGTCTTACATTATAAATCCATTCTAACATTCCCATGTGCTGAAGCCTTTTTATTGGACAGCTTTATTGAAATATAATTCATTAAGATTTCCAAACCATTGTTATCATTTCTAATTTCAATTGATCTTATTAGCAAAGTGAAAAGGTGTAGAATTATTTTCACATTTTCTTAAATGAGGGTAGTAAAGCTCCAGAAATTTTAGTGATGTGGGCAAGGAAATTAAACAAGACATTTTTTTGACTTGTCAACTTCATAAAGTTCAACTTTTATAATTCCAATCTCTCAACCTATATAGAACACTCAAAATACTTTCACTTTGAACATATCGTTATCATCTGCTATGTTATTATATCATCAGATGTGAAGAAAATAACCCTACGTAGAAATATTGCAGAGATCATTAATTACTTACCTGATGATAACACTATTTTAGATACACAAAACCATCCAGTTATTGATTTTTTTACAGTCAAAAATTAGAATTCCCTATTAATCTCTTTACTCCCAGGCATTCTGCTTTTTGTGATTTTATTGTGAAATCATTGGGTATTACTATATTACATTAATTTTTTTTTTACATTTTTAAAGTAGCATGTAGCAAACACCTTCAGTACTTAGCTAAAAATGTCTATTCTGTATCTACTATTTTATGACACATAGAATATGGGTTTAAACAAATGTATGGGGGCACCTGGGTGGCTCAGTCGTTGGGTGTCTGCTTTTGGCTTGGGTCATGGTGCCAGGGTCCTGGAATCGAGCCCTGCATCGGGCTCCCTGCTCAGCGGGAGGCCTGCTTCTCCCTCTCCCACTCCCCCTTGTTGTGTTCCCTCTCTCGCTGCCTCTCTCTCTGTCAAATAAATAAAATCTTTAAAAACAAAAACAAATGTATGATGACATGTATCTTCCATTATAATATCATACAGAGTCTCTTCACTGCCCCCCAAATCCTCTGGGCTCCATCTATATGTCCCCCCAAGCCAATCCCCAACCCAATCACTGATCAGTTACTATCTCCGTAATTTTGACTTTTCTGAATGCCATACAGTTGGAATCATACAGCATGTAACCTTTTCATGTTAGTTTTTTTCCTCTCAGTAATATGCACTTAAGGTTCTTTTTCATGGCCTGATAGTCTATTTCTTTCTAGCGCTGAATAGTGTCCCATTGTCTGAATGTGCCACAGTGTATTTATCCTTTCACACACTAAGACATCTTGGTTACTTCCAAAGTCTGGCAATTATGAATAAATATGCTTATAAAGCTTCATGTGCAGGTTTTTGTGTGCACACAAGTTTTCACCTCGTTTGGGTAAATACAAATGAGTGTAGTTGCTGGATAGTATGGAAAGAGTAGGTTTGATTTTGTATGAAACTGCCAAACTGTCTTCCAAAGTGGCTCCACTATGTTTTCATCCCCAATAGCAATAAACAAGAATTCCTATTGCTTCACATCTTCACCAGCATTAGGTGTTGCCAGTATTCTAGATTTTGGCCTTTCTTAGAGATGTTTGGTGATCTCTCACTGTTTTAATTTGCATTTTCCTGATGACCTATGATGGGAACATCTCATATGTTTCTTGGCTGATGCTCATGTTTTTATTTTTATATATAATGGTACACTTTTAATCCTTTGGGTATTCTGTTTGGAATTCAACCCTCAATCTCTCCCTGTGTTATAACTTTTTCATAGTATCTCTACGTAATTAATACCTTTTCTGTGCATTCTGGAGTGTATACAAAAGCGGGATTAAGGGTACAAACCGAAGCACTGAGCACAGCGGGTCACTGAAGCTTACTTCGGCAGGATGAGCAGACACTGGCAGCCGAAGGTTGGCTCTGGCAAAGGACACTGGATGATCAAGAGAACATTGAGAGTACAAATGACCAGTTTATTTTACCTCAGAGAACCAAATGTTATAAGATAGAAAGGATAAAACTTGGAAATTTTGACTCCAGGCTCTACTACTTACTGTAAAAAAAGATTGATTAACCTGTTTGAATGTGTCTGTTTTCTCATGTGCAATATGAGTGTATTAATCATATTTATATTATGGGGTTGGTGTGAGAATTAAACACGGTCGATGTAGGACATGTTACGTGTGTGTCACATAGTTCAACTGTCTGTACACGCCTCTTGCTGGAACACAACGAGGCTCCTTTCCCAGCCCTGTCCAGTAGTGAGCTGTGACCCTATGATTAAGTTCTAACCAATGAGTGAAAATGACTTGGAACATCTCAAAGCCTGGTCCATAAGATCCTCCCATGTTTTGTGCCCATTCCAGCAGACTGGAAGAGAGATAATCCCTAGGAAAACTTGAAAAATTAAAAATGTCAGAACTTTTCTTATCCTGGGTCCAGAAGTGATTGTATGAACGTGGGCCACACCTCTGACATTACTTGACAAGTACTGTGGGCAAGAAATAAACTATTTGTTTCTTTAACTTTGTACATTTGGGGACTAATTACTTCAGAGCTTGCACTAACCTAAATAAAACGCTATTTATTATTTTGAAATTCATGACTAGAGGCAGGGTTTTTATGCCAAACCCTAAAGGGAGTATTGTATTTATGAGCTATTAAGTTACAATATAATGACCTACAAAAAAATCTTTAATGCATATCTACTTTGTGTATATTGAATATACATAAAAGTGTAAATAGATCATCTTCCAAATAAGTACTTTTGAAATTTAGTTTGTGAATGAAACATAAAAAAAGTACATAAAATTAATCACATGTGATAAGGACAATTAAGTGATATGTCTTAATTATCAATTATAACTTGCCTCTTAAAGTCCAGAATGCTTGGGGCACCCACGTAGCTCATTTGGTTGAGCAGCCAACTCCGGATTTTGGTTCAGGTCATGATCTCAGGGTCCTCCTGCTACTTGCTCTCTCTCTCTCTCAAATAAATAAAATATAAATAAACAAACCAAATAAAGTCCAGAATGCTCACTATTATGCTGTGGAACTGCCAAAGGATTTTGGGTTTTGGAAATGCCCAGAATGAATCCAGGACAAATACTGTGTGGTTCTATTTATATGTGGAATCTAAAAAATAGAATGGTGGTTGTCAGGGACTGGGGGCTAGAGGAAAAGGGGGAATATTGGTCAAAGGGTAGCAAGTATTGGTTATGCAGGATGAATAAGTTCTGGATATCTAAAGTACTGCACGATAACTATAATTAGTAATACCATGTTGTATTTTTGCAATCTGCTAAGAGATTACATCTTTAGTGTTCTCACCACTCATACATACACACACAAAGGTAACTATGTAAGGTGGTCATATGTATGTTAATTAGTTGGTTGTGGTAATATAATTCACAATATATACATGCATCAAAATATCACTTTGTATACTTTAAATATATATAATGTTTATTTGTCAGTTATATTTCAATAAATATGGGGAAAAATTCTATGACCCAGCAACTGCACTAAGTATTCATCCAAAGGATACAAACATAGTAATTGGAAGGAGCACATGCACCCCAATGTTTATAGCAGCAATGTCCACAATAGCCAAAATATGAAAAGAGCCCTGATGTCCACCTACAGATGATGGATAAAGAGGAGGCGAAGGAGGATAAAGAGGTGTGTGTGTGTGTAGAGTGTGTGTTTGTGTGTGCGTAATATTACTCAGCCATCAAAAAGAATGAAATCTTCCCATTTGGAATGTTGTGGATGGAACTAGAGGGTATTATGCTAAGTGAAATAAGTCAGAGAAAGACAAGTGCCCTATGATTTCACTCATATGTGGAATTTAAGAAACAAAACAGATAAACACAGGTGAAGGGAAGGAAAAATAAAATAAGATGAAAACAGAGAGGGAGGCAAACCATAAGAGACTCTGAACTTTAGCAAACAAGCTGAGGGTTGCTCGAGGGGAGGTGGGGGGATGGGGTAACTGGGGGATGGGCACTAAGGGGGGCACTGGATGCAATGAGCACTGGGTGTTATATGCAACTGACAAATCACTAAATTCTACCCCTGAAACTAATAATACAATATATGTTACCTAAATTGAATTTAAATTAAAAGAAAAGCTGGGGGAAAATTTTTGCTTCTCAGTTCCATAACAGCCAGTGATGATGCCTGTAGGATTCATTCCTGGAAAAAGATGTTGATTTATTTCTATACTCTTATGCTCATAAATCAGTTATGACAATCCAATTTCCCTTGCCTCAACTGATTTAGAAATGGGAATGCGACATATTTTCTGTCAATTCTCCCCTCAAAATGCTTATCCTCAGAACAAAAGACACACAGGAAGACACACATGCCATCTCCTTCTGCTAACTGTTGTGAAGTTACATGAGAAGACTGGAACTCTGGTATCCATCCTGTAGCCATGAGACTCTGAGCTGAGAGCCAAGCAGGCACACTTCCACATGGGAAAGGATGAAGAGAACCCTAGGTTTAAGCTTTAGCTATTCTCTCACTGAACCCTGGAACTGTTCTTAGGATTTCCTGCTATGTGAGATAATGCATTTTCTCATTGTTTAAACTAGCTTGGGATGTGGTTTTCTGTTGCCGTCAGCTGTGCGCATCTTAACTCTTCTACTATCTTCAAAAAGTTTATGAAGCACATTTCAGGAGCAAATAAAATCCAAGCATGATTTCTGCTTCTCAGCAGGATTTCTGCTTATCAATATCTATTTTCTAGTATTTAAATAGGGGGAAGAAATCCTTGAAACATGGCATGTTTAAGAAAATAAAACTTTCATATTCTTACTCCTAATTTATTGTGATGAAGATGAGTAGTAAAGAAATTGCTTCACAAGATGATTGTATAAGCAATCACGATCATATTGATCGAGTAAGACACCAAGTGTATTCATGAGTATGTCTCTGCTTTATGGTTCTCCAGGATAAACTGGCAGTCTTGGAATTCTTGACAACTGAATCAAACTGAGTAATACTCTTAATTTGTAAATGAATCAAACAAGTCACTTTTCAGAACAAAAAAACCAAGGCCTATCACACTTACATTATTTTTTTCCAGTAGATCTTTTCAGAGTTAGTTTTTAAAGAAATCAGTTTTTGCTCTGGTGTCAATGGAAGGCAGAAACTAAAACCCTATGTGTCTGTGAAATGTGTGTATTTGCTGCTGGCATAGTTTCTATTCGTTGGTTATAATTATTTGAGACATACATGGATATATAATGTAAATTATACAATACCTAATTTCCAAACAGTTTTGCAGTCTATGTTAGTATTATCAAGTGTTATTTTATATTTTAATTACACTATAAAGGTGTCATTTTTGAAAATGAAACTTGACCTGGAAGTTTATAGAAGTGGCTTAAATTTAACCTTTTTGAGAAAATAGACGAGCACTATCTAAATAGCACATTTGCCATCCTCTGGTTTATGCAAAGGGAAGGGGCCAGGATTTTTACTTCTGACTTAAACACAGACAAGATACAGCCAGGAACCGAAATCAGAAAAATAATAAATGGAGTTACATAAATTGGAATTAGGTTGGAATAGGTATGGAAACAAGGAATTTGAAAATCAATATTTAGAAAGCCTGCCAACAGGAACAAGGGTGGGTATAAAGATTGGATGAAGGAGGGTTAAAGAAATAAAAGTGTCATGTTCACGGAGAGAAACTGGAAGGGCCATGTAGAACCTTCATGACCTCACTGGTTTTGTCTCTTTCACGTGACTTAAGCTCAAATGTTTACACTTTAAGCAAAACCAGTCTAGCAATTGTCTTAAAAGCCATTAATAATTGATGCTTATTTATCCCTCTCTAGATGTCTTAATAAACTTTTTTCAATAAACTATTTCTTAGAGCTAAGTTTTAGGTTCATAGCAAAATTGGATGGTAAACATGGAACGTTCCAATTGACCTTCGTCCTCTGTACATGTGCAGCCTCCCCCATTATCAACATTCCCCACAAGAGTGGATGGCAATGAACAAAGAAGGACCTACACTGACACAACATAATCACCCCAGATCCATAGTTTATCTTGGGGTTCACTCTTGGTGTTGTATAGTTTATGGGTTTGGACAAGCATATAAAAACATGCATCCATCATTACAGTATCACACAGAGTAGCTTCATTGCCTTAAAAATCCTCTGTGCTCAGTCTATTCTTCCCTCCCTACCCCTGATATTCACTGATATTCACTGATCTTTTTACTGTCTCCATAGTTTTGTCTTTTCCAGAATGTCAGAGTTGGAATACCTTTTCAAATAGGTTTTTTTTCACTTAGTGATATACATTCAAGTTTCCTCCATGTCTTTTCATGGCTTCATAGCTCATTTCCTTTAAGCTTAAAATAAGATCCCATTGTCTGGATGGACCAAAAATTATATATCCATTCACTTACTGAAGGACACCTTGGTTGCTTCCAAGTTTTGTCAATTATGAATAAACTTTCATGTGCTGGACCAAATGTTTTGTGTATACATAAGATTTCAACTCCTTTGAGTAAACTGGAGGGCAATTGTTGGATTATATAAGAGTATGTAAAGTTTTGTAAAAAATCACTGAATTGTCTTCCAAAGTGTCTATACAAATTTACATTCCCATCAGCAATGAGTGAGAGTTCCTATTGCCCCACATCCTCACCAGATTTAGTGATGGGTTTTTTGGATTTCACATTCTAATAGGGATGTTGTTTTAATTTTTAATTGTTCGAATATGCGCTTCCCTGATGACGTACAATGTTGGGTTTCTTTTTTGTGTTTATTTGCTATCTGTATATTTTCTTTGGTGAGGTGTCTGTCCAAATCCTTTGCTCATATTTAAATTGATATTTCTTTTGTTTTCTTACTGTTCAGTTTTAAGAGTTCTTTGTGTATTTAGGATAACAGTCTTTTATTAGACATGTCTTTGCAAATATTTTCTCTCAGTCTGTAGCTTGTCTCCTTGTCTATTGGCAGGATCTTCAATGAAGCAGAAGTTTTTAGCTTCAGTGAAGTCTAACTTATCAATTCTTTCTTTCAGGGACTGTGCCTTTGAGCAGTATTTATAAAGGTCATCACCATTCTCAAGATCATCTAGGTTTTCTTTTATGTAATCTTCCAGGAGTTTTATAGTTTTGCATTTTACATGGAAGTTTATGACTTTGAGTTAATTTGGGGGAATGATGTAATCTAATAAAGCTTTAATAGAGAGTTTTGTACTTTATTACATGGAATTGCCACAGACTGCTACATAGTTTATTTGATATTAGGAAATTATTTTTTAGAAAACATGCTTCATAAGTAACAGATAAAGGTTTGGTTTTCAGTTAATTACAAAGAAAAATCAAGACCCTGCATATCTGTTGAATTATGTTAATGACCTATTCAGATGTGATCATTCGAGTACATTCTTCCTATGACTAGTGTATAGAGAAAACTTTCCAAAGTTAGAGAATCTGAGAGCATGTTTTTTGGTAAAATTAACAACTGATAAAAAATTTTCAATACTTTTATGTGCCAGATTTTATCATGCCCTCATTTTATAGATGACAAAATGTGTAATTAGGGTTTTAACCTACTTGTACAAAACCTCAGAACTAGAATGGTAACTAAAACTCAGAGTTTTCCACAGCTTTTCAATTGTTCTCAGTGCGGGTTTGTCCTGGTCAGACCATTTTCAAATTCCTCTGTTTCCTTTCTTGGCCAACTCTCACTCAGTTCAGTTTTCCTCAGTGCATGTAATCTTCTCTTTAGTGATATTTATTGCCGCTGTATCCTAAAACAGTGTTTCATTCCCATCACAAAAGAGTACGGCTGTTTTATTTATTTACTTTTCCAAAGTTTTGTTTCAGAAAGAAGCTCTATAAAAGAGCACAAGTGCCTTAGTCACTTTTGAAGAAAAGAGGTAAGGACATGTCAAATAAGTTCCATCGAGTTAAAATCATTTGTTAATCTAGTCATCTAAACTAGATGACTATTTACTTATCTAAAAAATAAGAGGAAGAATCTACCATCAGATTTTCTCAATCAGGTATATGACTAGCTTATGCAGAAGATCATAAAATCAGTCTTCATATGATTTAGCTTCACAGTTTGTAATCTATTTTGGGCGGTAAGACAAACAGGATACAATGTGTTATTCAACTGCTAGGTGATATGCACAGACTCCAAGTGTAATAATGAAAAAATTTTGTGAAAATTTAAAAACAATTTACGTGCTATAATGTTTTTTTTCCCCAAATACGTTTATTTTATTTTTTCAGTGTTACAAAATTGATTGTTCATGCACCACACCCAGTGCTCCATGCAATACATACCCTTCTCAATACCCGCCACCAGCCTCGCCCAGCCCCCCACCCTCTCCCCTCCAAAACCCTCAGTATGTTGCTCAGAGTCCACAGTCTCTCCTGGTTCATTGCCCACTCCGATTTCCCCCCCTTCACCCTTCCTTTCCTTCTACAAGGCCCTCCATGATTTTCTTTATGCTCCACACGTAAGTGAGACCATAAGATAATTGACTCTCTCCGCTTGACTTATTTCACTCCGCATAATCTCTTCTACTTCCGCCCATGTTGATACAAAAGTTGGATATTCATCCTTTCTGATGGAGACATAATATTCCATTGTATAGATGGACCACATCTTCCTTATCCACTCATCTGTTGAAGGGCATTTTGGTTCTTTCCACAGTTTGGCGATTGTGGCCATTGCTGCTATGAACATTGGGGTACATGTGGCCCTTCTTTGTACTATAACGTTTTAATGATTTTTTGAAATTATTTCATTTAAGAGTAATTGTACACTCGAGAAACAAGTATAATCAGCATTCACTTCTACAGATCAGGAATCTGAGTCTAAGTGAAGCAGATCATGTGCCTGGTACCACAGGGCAGGAAACACTTAAGCCAGGACTCAAATCTAGTCTTCCCACTATTTTTTCATTAAATATTCCTGGAGACATCCATGGATTACAACAGCTGGGGTAAGTTCTTGAAGTGAATATTGGATATGAAATGATTGTTGAAATTTATATGAGCAAAGAAACCCAAGATCATAGAATAGAATTAAGGCAGGTGATGAATCAATGTGTTGGTAATACTATGTGATTTATTTAGTGTGCACATTTTGAAGGGTTTATGACTGAGAGTCATGGTGAATAAGACTGTATTGTACAAACGCCAATCAATATTAGTTATTGATTTGCAGTTTCCGTTTATAATAATGTGTCATTTGCTACTTCTGAATTCCTGAGGTATACTGATATATAATCTGGGTATTTATAAGCAAAGGATACTGGAAAATGTTAAAGGCATCATGACTCGTAGCTGATATATTTCTAAAACAGTATACTTAATGAAAGCCCAGAAAAATCTAAATGTATACTCTATATACCCAGGTTACTCTTTCTTTAGCTGAAAATGAAATATGATTATCTTAAGGGACCCAGAGTCCATAATGTGATATAAAAGAAGAAAAAAACTGTCATTGAACCTGAAAAATTATCAGTGAGTTTAGTGATTTACTGACAATTCTGATTCAGTAGAAAGTTGGCTTTTGAAAGTTGAGTACCCTGGAGAAGGCTCAGCAGTTTTACATGCATAGTCATAAATCTAAATTATAGGAAAGCAATGGTGATTTAATTCACATTAAACTATTTATTCCAAAGTTTTCCACTTGGTTAAAATAATAATATTCTGAATTAAAGTCTCAGACTAATATTGTGCAAGGACAGCCCGCTAGATCTCATTTCTCCTCCTTAGTGATATATAGAAGCAACCAGAAGGTAATAAAGTACATTTGAAATATTGTTACTCATCCAAAGTATAATAGTCAAGAGAATAAAAATTATTATAAAGCACTTAGCAAATCCAAAGTACTATAGGAATGCTAAATGATGGGAGAAGGCTTGCTAGGTTGGTGACAGTAATCTATAAAGCAATCCAAATTGTATTTCTTTCTTTAGGAGAGAACCAAGTGAGTATAAGTAATTAAATCCAAAGTGTACCAGTGATATAAAAAGTGAATGTCGAGTGTGTGTTTGCATGTGTGTTTGGGCCCTTGCCTATGATAAGGCACAGAAAAGAAATAGAGAAACAACTTCAGCTAATTTATTTAAAAAGTCAGTATCACAGAGGTGCCTAAGTGGCTCCGTCAGTTAAGTGTCCATCTCTTGATTTCAGCTCAGGTCATGATCTCAGGGTCATTAGATTGGTCCCCACCTCCATGCTCAGCACAGAATCTCCTAGAGATTTTCTCTTCCTCTCCCTCAGCCTCTCCCCCCCTCCCGCACACTTTCTAAACAAATAAATAAAATCTTTAAAAAAAATAAAAAGTCTGCATCACATAAGGTGGGTAATTTGAATTCAAGTAGGCTGTATTAGTCATCCGCTATACACCAAAAGCTGTTTGTTAAGAAAAATTAAAAAAAGAAAAATCATTTAGACATTAAGAAACCTTCTCAGTCTTGAGCCGGGGTAGGGGAGAGGGGAGACGAATACATAAGTGGAAAACTGTAATAACTGTAAGAGTAAGGCTAAGACTCAAGTAAGGGTATTAGTGTTACTGTAATTCTTCAGCTGTGGAAGCACGGAAACCAGTATAACCACCAAAACATAACCTGTGCCCCCCATCCCCCCGGAACATAAACTGGGGTTGAATACGGCCTTGGTGGTGTTGTGTTTGCTGGGGCTTTGTTTTCATTGTCTCTTTAAGTCATCGCTGGTTGGGATCACTACAGTTTTACCTTAGTGATACTTTTGAGGGCGGGACAATACCTGTCACAAATACTAGAGTAAGTTGTGGGAACCTTACATTGACATGCTATGGACCCAGCTCCAGGATAACCTGGAATAATAAATTGTTAATATTCTGGTTGTTTGTGTGACTTAGAGTAGACAGCTTCTCCAAACTAAGCACTTTATTTTAAAAGAAGGAAATAACCCTTTAGTACTCCTTTTGTATATAGCGCAGAGCATATTTTTTTGCTGTTATGATGTAATAGTGCTTTTTCCTAGTTACACCTTCTGCAGATTGGTACACTGACATATTGCATAGCTTGTTACTAAATTCCCTATTGAAACTGGATAAATGGAATTTTCTCAGCCTTCTGAAGGGAAAAAGAAAACTCTTCAAGGAAATTCCTTAATATTTAACTAAAAATCTCCTAATTGCTAATAAATGAAAAATAATTTTGTACCTTATCATATGTCATATTTTTCTCTCTATACCCAGAGCCTGAATTTATAATAAAAGAGATTGTTATCTTATAGTCCAATTAATGGATATATCATCTAATTTTAGTCTTTTGTCAAATAAAATGATCAATATTTGAGTACTCTGGCATTGGTCTTAAATCATAGAGACTTATTCTAATAACTTTCTCCCTTTACTCTATGCAATTATTTCAGCCTTATCATTTGCCACTCATTTTGATCCTAGGTAAAATTTTAGGATCAACTCTTGGTATCTGATTAGATACCAGATACCAGGTATCTGATTAATTAAAAACCAGAGATGTAGCTTATGTTATTTTCAAGAGGAAAGGAACTCTCTGTCATGCTAAAAATGTCTTCCTACTGTTTACACTTACTTTTAAAAATGCAATCCTGGCAGCAAATAATACCACAATCTGTAAGTAATAACCTGATGGGATGGCTAGAAGGAGAGCAAATTGATGATGGCGATTAGGATCAATAGTGTGGGAATCAGTAATGTTGCATGAATAATTTAGTTTTAGTTTCTTTCTCAGGAAAAAAAAAATCCAGTGGTTGAGCAAACAAATGTTCTCATTACAACCTGTCATTCATCTCTAATCTCACATTATTGGCCAGTTACTTAGAGCAAGATTTTACCTGGAGGAACAAGTTCTAATTCTGAGACTCTCCAATAAAACAGAGTAAAACTTTGAAAGAGCAGATTTCCAGGGACAAACCAACCCTCTTGAATCCCCAGTAAAGTTTATTATCTCTAAGCCACATTGAGCAGTATTTCTTAAATAAAATGATAGCTCTGCACAGATCCTCTTGAAAGGATAGGCAGAAATCAGTGGAATGACATTAAGCCAGAGTGTGTCAACCTATTGGTGAAAATCTCTATTTAATCTTATGAATTCATTATGCATGAGGAAACCTGAGGGAGCCCCTCTTCAACCATTCCTCCCCAGCTCTCCAACCAGCTCCGGGCATTCTACTGAGAACCAAACAAGGCCATAAAAAAACAATTAAGAAAGACAACTGCGGATACAATTTATATGTGGAATCTGGTGAGAACAGAAAGTAGAAGGATGGTTACCAGGGGTTGGGGGTGTGGGAGAACTGGGGAGATGTCGCTTAAGGGTACAAACTCAGAACTAGTAGGTAGATAAGTCTCAGAGGTCTAACGCAGAGCACAGTGATTACAGATAATAATACTCTATTGTAAACTCCAAAGTTGCCAAGACACCGAATCTAAATTGTTCCTACTGCAAAAGAGAAATAATACTTATGTGACCCAATGCAGGTGTTAGCTAGCGCTACTGAGGTAAGCATATTGCAGTATAAAAAGGTATCAAATCAAGAGGTTGTATGCTTTACACTTACACGATGTTATATGACAGTTATATCTCCATTATAAAGAAAAAGAGCAACTCCTCTTTTTCCTTCCTCTTGACAACACCACATTGTCACCTACTATGTCCAGGGATTAAAAATCAAGACAAGGAAACAAATGTGGACGGACCACAGCATCTTCAGTGTTTGACAGACAAAAATGTTTATATTTTTCTCTGCATCTTTATACAAGAACCAAAAGATGATACAGTGGGAGAGCGTGTTGAGAACACAAGAAACAGCGGATTTAGCTGGATCCAGCCTCAACTTTGTCTGCAGAACTACACAATGAGAGCATGCCAAAATAGAATTAAAGGTAGGCAAGAATGAACTGAACCTCAAGTCATAAAAGGAAGCAATGCAGTGCACTACTGCAGAAAAATGGCAGAAGGAAAGCAGTGTCTGTTTTAATGCTAACTGGTGCCAAAAAAGACAGATGGTAATCTTTACTCCTTCAAGATCTCCATCTTCGTCCTCAGATAAGTGTGTTGTTATGGGGAAAAAAATTTTTTTTGACACATTCCTCAGCTGTTCTATCTTGCCTGGCCCATCCCTCCCAACCATATTATGATCCTAGTTCCCTCCACAACAGAAATTATGGAGCCATTGCTGCTCCAAATTGAATATTATGCTTAAAATTGAAAAAATTCTATGTAGCACTGGGGAGTGGTGAATAGTGAGTGAAGTGGATCCTACTTTAGCTTGTTGGGCCAAGCAGTCACCCAAGTGATTCAAACTGAGGGTGCAGGGTAAATGCCGCTATCTCTAGAGCTGCAGGTTCTGCCACAAGCCCCACTCGGTGCTACCTTCTCCCTAGCTCAGGTTAGCTAAGTGAAAATTGGTAAAGTGAAAATCATGGGTCTACTCTCAGGATAAAAATCCCCAAAAAGCCTGCTGGAGGAGGGCCATGAAAGGGAGGATGGGTAGTCTCTTTATTTGTGTTGGGGATCCTGGTGGTGCAGAGAGCTGTGTGTAACAAAATACCACAGACTGGGTGGCTTATAAACAACAGAAATTTCTTTCGCACAGTTCTGGAGGTTGGATATTGGAGATCAGGGTGCCAGCATGGTCAAGGGAAAGCCCTCTGCCTGGCTCACTATTGGCACCTTCTACAAGATGAAAGGGGCAACGGAGCTCTCCAGAGTCTTCTCTCTTAGGTACTAATCCCATTCATGAACATTCCACTCTTGTGACCTCCTCCCCAGTGACCCTCCACCTAATACCATCTCATCAAGCATTAGGATTGCAATGTATCAGTTTGGGAGGGGGACATAAACATTTGGACCATAGACCAAGCATCCAAAGACAGGAAAAGTGCAACTTTGCCCTACTTAGTCAATGCCAGCTCTGTCTGAAGAATGGAAACATATCCATAAGGTTTCCGGAAACAGACTAGATATAGGAGGGGTGTTTTCTGCATTTAGATGAGATCAGCTCTCTGTGACAGTAAAATGTACATATTATCATATTAGTGAAGATGAGATCAAAATGACATTGTTTTTGGCAAGGAATGGCTTTTCCAACTCACCTTCTGTTGACATACCTTGTATTAGCATATTTATTCTGTGATCAAATTAGTAAATAATTCTAAATTTGTTTCACCTAAAAATCTCTGCCATCATACATAAATTCTTATTAAAAGTCAGCATATTTTTATATTCTAACATAATATGGCTGATATTGACAGTACATGGACAAAAGCTTTTTTTCATGACAATTGGCTGCCAACTGTGAGAATCTTAACTAAAACATTAAAAAAATATATTTCCACTAATTCCCTATAAAAGTAGCAAATATTAAGGCTTATCTAAAATATTACCAGGCAAATAATTTCTATATTTGGAAAAATAAGCAACAATGGTTTTAAAAGAAACTGAAGACTGAATATGCATTAATTCTGTTTACCCTATGTCAAGCATTTCTTAATTTGTTAATTATTGAAAATAGGTGCTGAGTTTTGATACAAGGGCGAATATCTAAAAGACATGCACGGTCTGTGTTAGGAGCTATGAATCTTAATATAAAAACCTTTCACTCTCTTTCAAGTGACTTGGTTATTTTTATTATTCTTTTTAAATGGACACTTGCTCTGTGGTAGGTAGACCTGTGAAACCACATTCCTTAAGTAATCCATTGACTAAGGCAGCATGTATTAATCATTGTTTTACAGAGTTAACATATCTTACTTAGTAAAAGGGTCTGTGGTCAAACAAGTCTGGGAAAGAGGTTAAATATGTCATGAAAGTTTTTTACACTGCAATTTTCACAGAGACTTTTATATGTTAATGTTCATACACTCTTAAGATTTTTTTTTAAAAGATTTTATTTATTTATTTGACAGAGAGGAGAGAGATCACAAGTAGGCAGAGAGGCAGGCAGAAAGGGGAAGCAGGCTCCCTGCTGAGCAGAGAGCCCGAGGTTGATGCTGGGCTCCATCCCAGGACCCTGAGATCATGACCTGAGCTGAAAGCAGAGGCTTTAACCCACTGAGCCACCCAGGCACCCCAACACTCTTAAGATTTTATTTCATAGTGATTTACTAGAGAGCTAGTTTCCGACACTTTTGTCAATATCAAATACTATTTATTTTTTTTTAATTTTAACCTAATGTGAAAAATGTAAATGTTACTTAATTTAGCAGGGGGGTTAAAATCACTTATGCTTACTAGGTATTCTTATTTCTTCTTTAGTAAACTTTATTTTCTATTCGCTTCTTTCAATTGTTCTGTTTCAGTTCCATTTTTTCAACTTTATTATAGCCTTCTGATTTAAAGGATCACTTTTAAAGGGAATACTTAATCTTGTTTAGTAATCTGTTATTTTATGTGGTAATCTGGTACTTTCACATTTATTAATTAGTGATAACCACTGGTCTGATTGATATTCACTTGATATTCTCTATTTGTTAACACTTTGGTTAATATTTTTCCTTTCATTTCAGATTCCTGCTCAATTGTAAGGATTTTTTGTTCTTTTTGATTCCTTTAGTGGTCTTGATATACTTTCCATCCCATTTCAGTTATTTTAGAAGATGATCTAAAAGCTTTAAAAAGCTGATTTAAACATACTTATCTATCAAATAAAGAACCATCTTAATCTAATCTAACCATTTTAACCTAATACCTTTATCTTTAAGAAATATTCTTCTAACACATGCAATATTAATTTTCACCATAACTGCTATTGTATTATAATTTGTATATTGTTTGTCATATATAATGCTTTCTTTTCTTGGAATCCTTTCTCATTTAGCTAAAAAAAGATCTTTAAGTTATTGTTGTCTCTTTTTTTTTTTCCCAGAATAGGTAATGGATGATAATCTTTCTTAGCCTTTTTTGAGAATGTCATTATTTTGTCCTCACATTTCAGTGAGAATTCAAATAATAAATTTTAGATTCAAGATTATTTCCCTTCAGAATCTTAAAATTATTGCTTTTTCCCTAGTTTTCTATACTAGAGATACAAAACATCATTCTTATACTTTGGAGTAACGTCTTTTAATTAAACTTTCAATTTTGAGATTATTAGAGTGGCATGCAGTTGTCAGAAATAACAGTTTATGTACTTTTACTCAGTTTCCCCTAAAGATAGCATCTTGAAAGACTGTAGTAAAATATTACAACCAAGATATTGACTGATACAATCCATTAGTCTTCAGATACCCTGTTTTAGTTTTCCTTGTGTGTGTGTGTGTGTAGTTCTATGCCAATTTATCACATTTGTAGTTATGTGTATAAGCCACCACTGTCATATATGGACCAGTTCCAACACCAAAAGGATAGTTCATATTGATCTTTTATACCATAACTCACATCCCTCCCATTTCCCCCAACCATTCTTAATAACCAGCAAAGAAATTGAATCAGTAACCAAAAACTCCCAAAAAACAAAAGTCCAGTACCAGATTGCTTCATAGGCAAATTCTACCAAATATTTAAAGAAGAGTTAATCACCTTTTTTCAAATGATTCCAAAAAACAAAAAAGGAAGGAAAACTTCCAGTTTTATTCTATGATGCCAGCATTACCTTGATACAAAAGCAGATACAGACACCACAATAAATAAATAAATAAATAAATAAATAAATAAATAAATAAATAAATAACTGCAGGCAAATATCTCTGATGAGCATAAATGTAAAAATCTTCCAAAAATGCTAGCAAACTGAATTCAACAATACATTAAAAATATCATTGACCAAGTTCAAGTGGGATTTATTCCTAGATTGCAAGTGTGGTTCAATATTGGAATTTTGGTCAAGGAGATACATCCCATTAATAAGAGAAAGGATTAGTCATATAATCATTTCAATAGATGCAGAAAAGCATTTGACAATGTACAACATCCATTCACGATAAAAACTCTCAACAAAGTAAGTTTAGAGGGAACAGACCTCAACCAAATTAAGGCCATATAAAAAAAAAATCCAGCTACTATCATTCTAAATGGGGAAAACCTGAGAGCCTTTGCTCTACAGTGAGGAACAAGACAAAGATGTCTACTCTCAACATTTTTTAAAAGATTTATTTATTTATTTATTTATTTATTTATTTATTTGAGAGAGAGCATGAGCAAACAGGAGGAGGGGTAGAAGGAGAAAATATCCTACAGACTCCTCAGTGAGAGCAGAGCCTGGACACAGGGCTCAATCTCACTACTCTGAGATCATGACCTCAGCCAACATTCAAGAGTTGGACACTTAACTGACTGAGCTACCCAGGTGCCCCCACTCCTACCACTTGTATTCAACAAAGTGCTGGAAATCCTAGTGACAATAATCAGACAACAGAAAGAAATAAAAGAAATCCAAATTGGCAAAGAAGAAGTAAAATTTTCACTATTTGCAGATGACATGATACTCTATGTAGAAAACCTGAAAGACTCCACCAAAAACTCCTAGAACTAGTAAATTCAGTAAAGCTGCAGATATCAAATAAACATACAGAAATTGGTTGTGTTTTTATATGCCAGAAATGAAGCAGCAGAAAGATAAATTAAGGAATCAATTCCATTTATGATTGTACCAAAAACAATAAGACGCCTAGGAATAAACCTAACCAAATAGGTGAAAGGTCTGTACTCTGAAAACTACAAGACATGGAAGAAAGGAACTGAAGACAAAACAAAGAAATGGAAAGACATTCTATGCTCATGGATTGAAAGAAGAAATATTGTTAAAATATCTATACTACCCAAAGTAATCTACACATTTAATACAATCCCTATCAATATGCCAACAGCATTTTTCATAGAACTAGGCCAATCAATCCTAAAATTTGAACGGAACTACAAAAGACTCTGAATAGCCAAAACAATCTTGAAAAAGCAAAACAAAGCCGGAAGCATCACAAATCTGGATTTCAGGTTATATTACAAAGCTGTAGCAATTAAAACAGTATGTACTGTCATAAAAACAGACACATAGGTCAATGGAACAGAATAGAAAACTCAGAAATGAATCCACAAGTATATGGTCAATTAATCCTCAACAAGGCGGAAAGAATATCCAATGGGAAAAAGACATCTCCTCAACAAATGGTGCTGGGAAAACTGGACAGCAACACGCAAATGAATGAAACTAGACTGTTATCTTTCACCAGACACACAAATAAACTCAAAACTTATCGACCCAAATGTGAGACCTGAAACCATAAAAAATCCTCGAAGAAAGCACAGGCAGAAATTTCTCTGACATTGGCTGTAGAACTCTTTTCTAGATAGTACTTCTAAGGCAAGGGAAACAAAAACAAGAAATAAACTATTGGGACTACATCAAAATAAAAAGCTTCTGCACAGTGAAGGCAACAATCAACAAAACTAAAAGGCAACCTACAGAATGGGATATTTGCAAATGATGTATCTGATAAAGGGTTAGTATCCAAAATAAAAAGAACTTTTAAAACTCAACACCCCAAATCCAAATAATACAATTAAAAATGGATAGAAGACATGAATAGACATTTTTCCAAAGAAGACATACAGATGGCCAACAGACACATGAAAAGATGTTCATCATCACTTATCAGGGAAATGCAAATCTAAACTACACTGAGATTATCATCTCACATCTGTCAGAATGGCTAACATCAACAACACAAGAAACAACAGGAGCTGGTGAGTATGTGGAGAAAAGGAAACCCTCTTGCACTGTTGGTGAGAATATAAATTGGTCAGCTACTCTGGAAAGCAGTATGGAGATTCCTCAGAAAGTTAAAAATAGAACTACCCTATGATCCAGCAATTGTACCACTAAATATTTTATCCAAGGAATATAAAAATACTAATTCAAGGGGATATATGCGCCCCAATGTTTACAGCAGCATTATCTACAATAGCCAAATTATGGACTAGTGCAAGAATCCACTGATTGATGAATGGATAAAAAAGTCATGGTATCTATCTATCTATAGATATAGATATAGATATAGATATAGATATATACCCTATACACACACACACACACACACAAATGAAATATTACTTAGTCATATAAAGAATGAAATCTTGCCATTTGCAAAGACATGGATGGAGCTAGAGAGTATTATGCTGAGTCAGTCAGAGAAAGATAATTATCATATGATCTCACTCATATGTGGAATTTAAGAATCAAAACTAAAGAGGAAAAAAGAAGGAAAGAAGGAAAAAAAGGAAAAAAGGAAAAAACCCTAAGAAGCAGACTCTTAAGGATAGAGAACTACAAACCAATGGTTACCAGAGGGGAAGTGGGTGGGGGGGGGATGAGTGAACTAGGTGATGGGGATGAAGGAGGGCACTTGTGATGAGCACCTGGTGAGGTATGGAAGTGCTGAGTCACTCACTATACTGTAGACCTGAAGTTAGTATTAGTAATATAATCTTAGTCTGTTAATTAACTGGAATTTAAATAAAAACTTAAAAAGAAAAGACAGGGCCTTTCACAAAGCAAATTTTAAAATCTGATTAGGTACAACTTTATGTTTTTTTTCTTTCTTACCATGTTTTTGATGTCAGGTCTAAGATCTTTTTGCCTAGTCCTAGATCATGAAGTTTTTCTGTTTTTTTTTTTTTTTCTAAAAATCTTATAGTGTTAGCATTTTACATTTAAGTCCACAATTCATTTTGAATTAATTTTTAGATACAATGTGAGATTTAGATTAATTATTTAATTTAGCCTATGACTGTTCAATGGCATCAGCATCATTTATTGAAAAGACTCTTCTTTCTCTGTTGAATTGCTTTTGCATTTTTGTCAAAAATCATTTGGGCACATTTGTGTACACCTATTCTTGGTTTTGAATTCTATTTCGGTTTCACTGATCTTTGTATCTGCCCCTTTGCTGACACTACATTATTTTGACCAATGTAGCTATATTGTAAACTGTAGTACTGAGTACAATGATACCCGTCACTTCATTCTTCCATTTCAAGATTGTTTTAATATATTCTAGAGCTTGTGTCTTTCTTTACAAATTTTAGAATAAGCTTCTCTACTTCCACAAAACTGTAGAACATATTTTCATTTCCAACCTGTATTCTATGTGCTGGCGAGAGGAGGATGTAGGTTTCTTCATTTTCATGTAACTGCTTTAACTAAAGCCAATAAATTGAGTTTTTCTTTGGATTAGGATACTTTCATATGTTGTTTATTCCTCCTTCTTCTTCCTTAGAATTCACCCTTTTTGGAAAAGGCTTGTCTAATGTAATGAAATTTAAGCTAATATTGTGGATGTAGCAGTTAACTTCAGTATATCATCTTTGTCATTATGAATGTTATAACCAGTTTAACTTCCATGTTCAGCTTTTTCATAGTTTCTTTAAGTCATTTAATCTCATTTTTCCCTCTTCGTATATCTTCTTGAGATTATTTTTAAATGATTAAGTGAATAAAGAGGAAATAATAACAATGGTACTATTAATAGTAATAACATAAATCACAAACTTTTAAAAGAGTTGGAAAAGGATCAAGCCTATTGCTTACATGTATTAGATATTTATTCAATAATCTTTTGAGGTAAATATCATTATCATAGATTATTCATGATTTTATTATGTCTCAAGAACAGATTAAATTCAACTCCCACTGGCTTACTACCCAGATTT
Source organism: Nasua narica (assembly GCA_028533885.1). NCBI lineage: Eukaryota > Metazoa > Chordata > Mammalia > Carnivora > Procyonidae > Nasua > Nasua narica. Next base: position 72,651,509 of record CM052808.1, on the reverse strand, counting down.
TTCTCTCTTGCTTATAGTATATAGTTAGCATGAGTCGATGGGGTAAAAAGCCCTGTTATACATGACTCAGGGGCCCTGACTCTGGGAGACTTTGCTATCTTGTGCTACACGATCTTAAATAGGGGGACTCCTTGGTTGCCAAAGCAACTTATGTTCACAAACGATTGGTGAGACTTGCTATATGGTCCTGCTCCATTTTAAGGGTGGAAAAAATCATCTAAAACCAAAGTGGAAAAAAAATTGGCATGAATAAACACTAGATGTCTCTATACACTCTGTTTTACAATTTAGAAATGAGTTTTAGCAAGACTAGGTAGTTTTCCAAAGTCTAAATATCTAGTATGTAATCTACATACCCACCCAGTACATTCACAATTTTAGTAATCTGAGCTACTGGGATTGGAACATGAGTCTGTTTGCACTTAAAATGTGACTACCTAATAGGGCTAGGGACAATTATATCAATATCAGAATCAATTAAATGCCACAGATTTAGTTTTTAACAAGTACTTTCACGCAAAAATTTAAGGCTATTCTTAATGTAACGTGGCTAAAGTGACTACTCCTTTTGGAAATGATAGCTTCTTTCTAAAGTATATATAAATATATATATATTAATATTTTATTTATTTATTTATTTATTTATTTGAATGAGAGAGAGAGAGAGAGAGAGCACGAGCAGGATGAGGGGTAGAGGAAGAAGCAGACTCCCCGCTGATAAGGAAAATGGATTCAGGGCTCAATTCCAGGACTCTAGGATCATAACCTGAGCCAAAGGCAGATGCTTATCCCCCTGAGCCACCCAGCACCTCTAAAATATAATTTTATGGCACATAACTTATGGTTATAGCTTGTAGATTCATGCATTCAATTTGTTTATTCAATAAGTATCTAATGAAATATAAATATGTCTCAAATTTCTAGGATCTGAGAGCATAGCAGTGATCAAACAAAGTCCTTCCACCATGGAGTATATATACTGGTGGAAGGGATAGACAATAGATAGGATAAAGAAGTAGAATACAGAAAGTTAGAGAAAGCTGGAGATAAATAAAAGAAGTCAGAAATGATGGATGAGAAATTTAGGGGTTAAGGCGTCCAGGGGTAGTTTGCATTTCTCAGGTAGTCCCCTGCCAAACTGCTGGGGAAAGCACTTAGCATTTTATGTTTTTCTCCCACGTCTACAGGCAAGAATGTGGTCTTCTAGAGCTAAAGTCACAGCAGAGTCATGCATAAAAACCTTCCCCTGGTAAAGAAAATTCCCAAAGATGCTTGTGTTCATCAAAATTATATTCATATCATCATAGAGTTATTTACTAAAGTCCCAGTTTCCAGCAGTAACAGATTAGAAAAAAAGAGTGTGTCAATTAGTTTGATGTTCTACTACAAAATTTTATTGTTGACTAGTAAACTGCTGATATTAGTGTCATTTAGGATTGTGCAGCACAATGTGAGAGAGACAGTGATTTATGTTTATCATATCAAGCTCACATATTAATAACAGCTGAGCACATCGTTATACATAGGAGTTAATGTCACTAATTGCATTTCTTTCCTAAAAGGTGATGATTCAGCAATGACTGCCTTTTGATGAAAATGAACTTTATAAAAAATTGAACAGTTTCCAAATGTCCTGAGAGTCGTCCTTTTCGGTTTTGTGCTTTTCTTTGGAATGAATAATATTATTTTTCTTTCTAGAATGGATATTAACATTTTTCCTTTTCTAGATTTTAGTGTGGTATGAACTTTCATATATACAATTTTAAACTATAACATTTTTCTTGAATCTTTACATGATTCTGTACGAATAAGTGAAATTCAGGAAAATGCTTTCACAATAGGAGATATTATTTCCTAAGGGGTTCCTCTCACTTAAGAACAAAGACTATGAATAACATTGCAGAAGATTAGAGTCCATTAAGGACTATTAAAATTAAACTTGTCTACTGACTCCTCACCATGAAAAATGAGGAAATCAATCTACCTACACTTCCTCCTACATCCATTCTCCTAAACTATTGATTTTGTTATATTTTTATTTTTAATAAGGTTTATAATTTTAATATTCTGCTTTGTAACCATAGTTCCTAGAGTTGTTTACAGTTTTATATGTAAATCAATTTAACGCTCATCCCCAAACCATTTACTACAGATTCCCTTCCTGAGTTCTTTGTTCTATATTTGCTCTGAGTTGACTGGATTTCACCTTCAAATACATTTTTCTTTTCAAGAAGAGCTCATGGGTGCTATGATCCTGAGTTATATGTGCTTGAAAAATGAATATCTATTTCCTTAATTCTTTTAGGAAAAAAAATGAATAGGAATAAAATTCTCTTTTTGCACTTTATTTTACTTAAAACTTTGCTGACATTGGAAGTTCATTGGAACATTCTAAGATACTTGATTTTTTTCTTCTTGTAAAAATTATATTTTTCTGACTCCAATAAGAATGTGTTCTGGAATTAGTAATTCTTTACCACTTTTTCCTCTTTTAACATGAAAATTCAACACTGTACTTCAGAAAGTTTATTTTTCTTATTATATATCTGAAGATACTTTTTCTCTTCCATTAAAATTTGATTCTCTAGAACACCAATTATGTGTGTATGTTTAGACCATTTTGTTCCGTAAATATAATTTTTCTAATTCTTTCTCTCTCTCTCTTCTTTTTCCCTTTTCTTTTCTTTTTGAATATCAGGAGCACAGAATTGAAATAAGCATAATCCTAAAAAGGTCTTTATCCTGATCATTACTTGACCTACTTTTATTATTTATTAGTTGACTTGGACATTTTCCAAAGACGTAAAAATGACCAATAAACATATGAAAAGATGCCCAACATCATTAATCATCTGGATAATACACATCAAAAACACAATGAGATATCACCTCACTGCTATTATTAATAAGACAAGATAAGTGTTAGCAAAGGTGTGAATGAAAAAGAATCCTTATACACTGTTGGTGGGAATGTAAATTTGTATAGCCATTATGGAAAACAGTATGGAGGTTCCACAAAAAATTAAAAATAGAACCACCATATGATCTAGTAATTCCACTTCTCGGTATCTATCTGAAGGAAATGAAATCAGTATCTTGAAGAGGTATCTATAATCTCATGTTCACTGAAGCGTTATTGACTATTGCCAATATATGAAAACAACCAAAATGTCCACTGACAGATGAATGGATAAAGAAAATGTGATATATATCTGTGTGTGTGTGTGTTTGTGTGTATAAACACATATATGGATATATGTGGTATATGTATAATGGAATATTATTCTGCCAGAAAAAAGAATGAAATTCTGCCATTTGTAACAACATGGGTGAACTTAGAGAACATTATGCTAACTGAAATAAGCCAGAGACAGAAAATCAAATAAGACACGTAGAATCTAAAAAGTCAAATTCATTGAAACAGGTACTAGGACAGTGGTAGGGAGAAATGCAGAGATATTGGTCAGAAGGTATAAACTTTCAGTTAAGATAATTAAGTTCTGGGGATCTAAAGTGTAGCAACATAACTACACTTAACAATCTTGTATTGTACACTTGAAATTTGCTGAAATCTAAAGTGTTCTCATCACACACACAAAATAGGTTATGTGAAATGAGTAATGTATTCACTAAATTGATTATGGAAATCATATTTCAATGTATATAACATTAAATCATCATATGCTACACCTTAAATATATTATAATTCTTAGCAATTATACTTCAATAAAGAGGAGAAAACTTAAAAAATAAAGTTTGAAAAAAATTTGTCTAAGTTCTATAATTCTATATTCTAGCAATTAAAAATGGGGACATATCTTCCTTCGTTATCATATTTAGGGACTTACCACATATACTAATCACTAAGACCTTTGTAGATCTAAATTTGCTCACATAAAATACCTTTCACTTCACATGGAAGGAAAGCAATGTATTTAAGCCACCTTAGGTAAGATGGGTTTGTTGTAAGGATAAATCGGGGAGTAAATATGTATAGAGAATTATCTGAAACAGGCTTCATGTTGTGCTGGAATTCCTTTCAGGATGTAACAATAGCCTTAGTTGGCTATCTGCTGCTCATTCAACATTTGAACTCTTGTGAGCTCTTTTTTAAAATTTTGTTTTCTCTATGGTATTCTTATCTCTTTTTTGTGCCAATTCCTGCTTTTACCACCAACTTCAACTTTTACCTGCTGTTTCTCTTATTTCCTACAGGGTTCTTTGTGTGTCCTATAAAGTTGTTTAATCATCTTTCAATACAAAGTAGGTTTCTTGTGCAGTTTTTTAGGGAGTTTACATCATACGGTCTAGTTTGTGCAGTGTACAGATGGCTGTCATCATTAGGGAGAGCTATCCCTGGGTGTGATCAGATAACATAAAACTGACGGCTCACATGGTGAGATCCCTAATGTCCTCTTTCTCCAAAGGGACTGGGCATGAGGCAGCTTTAGAATCTCATGGATCCCTCTACAAAGGTTATTTTATACACCACAGAAGCTGTCCTTTGAAATATTTGAGACTCAAACCCTTATGGTTTTGCCTGTTTTTTTTTTTTTTTTTTTTTGACAAATATTTAAGACCTTTATTAACAGGTGCTTGCCGTTTGTGGACTTTTTTGAAAAATTAGTTTGCCTTTTTTTTTTTTGCATCTTATATCTGCAAAGACCAACAGGGGGCAGCAAACCCTCTTCAGAGAGAGAAGGCACAGTAGAGAGCTGAGCCTTGTTCGCTGTTTATGGGCCTTCCCCTATTGTCTGACATTATCCTTCTCCCTTATTTAAAAAACAAAGCAAAACAAAACTTAAATCTTTAAAAGTATCAACTCTCTCCCTTTAAACACATACTTTACTTTCAAATATGTAATATTACAAATAAAATGCCTGTTTCTACAGAGAAGAGGTGAGAATTGACAAATTTGGATTTTGAAATTTGATCAGGATAGAAAAAGTATAAGATAATTTAGGTAATTTTCTGTTAAGTGATCTTTATTTTAGAAGGAGGCTTTAGAATCATAGCTTCAACTACTCTAAATCAAAATGTTTGGATTAAATATGATATAGATTCATGATCTAGATTTCCAGAGGAATACTTTAAATAAATTTAAGATAGAAAAGATATTTTGGTTAATTTTTAAAAAAGGAACTGTTCATATTTCATTTTCCTTTTAGCATAATTTGGCTTCTTCCATAGGTTTTATTATTTTATGAAAAGGAAAAAGAAGAGAGTGAGCAAGCAAGAATGAGAAAAAGAGAGAGAGAAGAAAAAAAACTAATTTCTGGTAAATACTTAAAAATCAGATTTACTAATATTATTATTTCACAACATAGCCTTTGGCATTTAAAAGAAATCCAGAGAGATATTTTATACTGATGGAATATACAATCCAAGTAGGAAGTATAAAAGTCATGAATGTTTACACACAAGTTTGAAAAATCTGAAATAGAAACTGATAAAAATACTAGAATATGAAAAAAAAAATGATCACAATGGGAAACTTTAAGTAGTCTCTGGTCATTAGATAGACCAAATAGAGAAGACTTAAGTAGGGATACCATGGATTTGAATCCTTCAATAAGAAGCTTCAGCATTCATGAAAACAACCAATCAAGAGAGATTGCATATTATTTTTTAAAAAAGATAATAAATCACAGAAAGTGGCCCTGTGTTAAACCATAAAGCCCACCTCATTAAGGTTTCCAAGGAAAAAATTATATAATCACTATTCTTTAACTGCTTTAAAATTAATTTATAATCAACAACAAATAAAAAGCCTATTTAAATAAAATAAAATAAATAAAAAGCCTATATAATTTAAAATTATATTTTAAATGCATTTTTTAACATGTAGTTTTATAGCGTTCTTTAGCAAACTTACCTAATTTTCTTGAAAGATTTTATTTATTTATTTGAGAGAGAGAGAAAGAGAGAGAACATGAGCAGAGGGGAAGGGCAGAGGGAGAGGAAGAAGCAGACTCCCAACTGAGCAGGGAGCCTGATGTGGGGCTTGATCCCAGGACCCTGAGATCATGACCTGAGCCATAGGCAGACACTTAACCAACTGAGCCACCCAAGTGCCCCACAAACTTACCTAATAATTAAAGCAAGAGCCAGTTCCTAAAAAAAAAAAAAAAAAAATCATCAAAATAATTGAGGTGAGGGGAAGAAATGAAAGAAATGAAGAAATGCAATGTTTAGAAAGGGAAAGATATTCTATTAAATATATGACCATTTGAAAAAAAAATTAGACACTTTCTCAAAAATGTCCAGGTGAATAAGTAAACATTATGTAAGTTAATGTAAAATTATTTTTTCCTTTGGTCATTGCTCATAGAGCATTAAGCACAACTAATAACATTATATCTTTGTGTATATATTTTATTAGAAGATTTTTTCCATTGTTCTCTAACAGTATTGAAATGAAGAGTCTGAAATATGTTAAAATGGCTGCAAAACAAAGTATATTTCCTTCATTTCCAAATGCCATTATGGCTGAGACCTACTAAATAAAAGTGGGTAGAATCTAGGCATAAAACCTACTTGGTATTACCTTATTCCCACAAAGAACATGATCTTTGCTTTATTTCCAATCTGAGAAAGTATTTCTTTCAATAGGCTAAAATATTGTGTAGTTTTAAAAAATTAATAGACTTTATTTTTTGGTAAATTCTATATTTAGAGAAAAACTAAACAGAAAGTAAAGAGAGTTTCCATAGACCCCCTATCCACCACACCCCTGCACAGTTCTCCCCATTATTAACATCTTGCGTTGGTATAGCACCTTTGCGACAACTGATGTGCCAATATCAATACCTTATTATCTCCAGTTCGCATTAGGATTCCCTTTTTGTGTTGTGGATTCTCTTTTTCCAAATGTACAATGATGTGCATCCACCTTTACTGCATCATACAAAGCAGTTTTACTGACCTATAAAGTCCTCATTTTCAATGTATTAATGCTCCCTCTCTTTCCCTGAATCTGTGGCAACCACTGATTATTTTTACTGTTTCCACAGTTGTGCCTTTTCCAGAATGCCATATAGTTGAAATCATGTAATATGTAGCTTTTCAGATTGGCCTCTTTCACTTAGCAGTGTGCATTTAATAAAGGTTCCTCGATGGTTTTTTATAGCTCATTTCTATTTATTGCTAAATAATACGGTGTTGTCTGGATGTACGACAGTTTGTTTATCCATTTACTTTTTTTTTTTTAAAGATTTTATTTATTTATTTATTTATTTATTAGGAAAGAGAGAGAGTGAGAGAGAGCAAGAGAAGGGAGAAGGTCAGAGTGAGAAGCGGACTCCCCATGGAGCTGGGAGCCTGATGTGGGACTCGATCTCGGGACTCCGGGATCATGACCTGAGCCGAAGGCAGTTGCTCAACCAACTGTGCCACCCAGGCGCCCTATCCATTTACTTTTTGAAGGACATCTTGGTTGCTTTCAAATTTTGGCAATTATGAATAAAGTTACTATAAAATATCAGTGTGCTTTTTGCATAGATGTAAGTTTTTAACCAGTCTGGGTAAGTAACAAGAAGTACAACTGCTAATTATATGGTAAGAGTGTATTTAGTTCTGTAAGAAACTATCAAACTGTCTTGCAAAGTGGCTGTCCCATTTTGTTTTCCCAGCAACAATGAGTGCAAGTTCCTGTTGGCCCACACCCTCACCAACATTTGGTACTGTCAAGGCTTCAGATGTTAGCCATTCTAACGCATGGGTAGTAGTATTTCATTGCTGTGTTAATGTGCAATTTCCTAAAGACATATAATAGTGAGGATCTTTTCCTCAATACTTATTTGCCCTCTGTGTGTTTTCTTTGCTGAGGTTTCTGTTCAAATCTCTTGTTCATTTTTTAAATTGGGTTGTTCATTTTCTCACTGTTGATTTTTAAGAATTCTTTGTATAGTTTGGATACTAGTCCTTTATTATAATACATTTTGCAAACATTTTTTTTCAGTCTATGATTTGCCTTTTCATTCTCTTACAGTGGTTTTTTTTTTGTTTGTTTGTTTGCCGAGTAGAACTGTGTATTTAAAACAAAATTTTGTTAAGACATCTTTTTAGAGCAGTTTTAGGCTCACAACAACATTTTAGGAATGTATAGAAATTTCCAATATACCCCCTTGGAACTGTGTATCTTTAAAAATATAATTTATAGGCAAATAAGGTCTAGACCCAGGGTCAGATATCCTAGGGATGTGATGAGGTCAACCAAGTCACTAGGGCGATATTCTATAGAAGTAGTGACCCTACGCTAATGGCTATGCATGTCTGTTTTTCTCTTATTCCCATTTTCCCTTGTCAGCAAAAGAAACTAATTAGGGTGGTACTCTAAAGCTGGCTTCAAGCCCAAGTTTGTTAGAGATTTTTGCTTGCAATTTTACTGTTTCCTTTTTCTTTTTGGATCAACTCTGAGTGAACTTTTTATATTCATTAACTCTAGGTGTGACTGGAAGCAGAAAAAAAAATCTATAGAAAAAAGACCCATTAATTTGCTTACTATTCTGCCATCAGCAGAAAATGTCATGTCATGAGGCAAACTTGAAAACTCACATTAAGTTAAGGGAGGACGCTTACTGAGGTGTATCAATGTAATTGCACCTGCACCTTATCAAAGAAACCAAAGATTAAACCATCTAGCTCTTAAAAACATGCAAAGTAGAGCCAGCAACATAAGCTAGTCCCTTCCAGCCGAATGCATTTGATTTGCAAAGAGTATAAAATGTTTTCACACTCTGAAATCATTTTCAGATATTATATTCAACAATTTCCTGAAATCGTTAGCAGTTCCTTTAAAGAGATAATCACCAGCCCTTGAGCTGTGTGGCATAAAAAATATGTATATACAAGGACTATTTCAAAGGGCAGAATACAAATAGATCTGGTGTGTCCCACACATCATCAAACACTTGCTTTTCCTTAATACATATTCTTTTACTGGGGAAAGGTCCACAACTATAGTCCATTCTATTATGTATTTTAGATGACTCACTCCAATCTTAAGGCTTCTGAAATGAATAATACATTTAAGGGCAATCATGGAAGTAAACATATATTTGTACCATTTAATTTCAGTTATAATATGTTGAGCTTTCTATTTAGAAATGGCACCAAATGGAATCCTTCCTTTGATACACGAAGTAACTAAGCTGTTTTTTAATATGAAGGTAGCAAAATCTCCTGAAGTTTACAGGGAAAATAAAACCATGTGCGTAGAACACTCATAACATGTGGTTTTGTCACTAAATGTTTTCTTTTTGTGTTTCTACATTTACTTCTACCTTTTATTATTTACATAATTTTCCCACACCTCATTATCCCTACACGAATATATACTTTTGTCTCTCATGTGGATGTTGCCCTAATCAAGGTTCCAGGCATCAATCATGGTGGTTAAGAAATTGCCATTTGGACTAATATATGGTTCAGCCCTTGTATGAGTTTGCTAGGGCTCCTATAAGTACCACAGACTGGGTGGCTTAAATCTATTTTTTCACAGTTCTGGAGGCCAGAAGTCTGAGATCAATATGGTGGGAAGGTTGGTTCCTTCTGAGGGCCATGAAAGAAGGTCTCTTCCAGGTCTCTCTTGTAGATGGCCTTGTAGATGGCCATCTTTTCTCCTTGTCCTCACATCATCTTCCAACTGTCTATATCTTTGTCTAAATACTCCTCTTCTTCTGAGGATGCCTGTCATATTGGATTAGAAGTCATCCTAGTGACCTCATTTTAACTTAATTACCTCTGCAAAGAACTTCTCTCCAAACATTGTCACACTGTGAGGCATTGGGGCTGGGGGTTAGGGGAAGCTGATTTCAACATAGGAATTTTCTGCCAGGCTACTATTAAAGGGTAATCTCTGAATAGTGCCCAAAACTCTTGACATTACCATGAAATTATCTTTCCGTCTTGGTGGAGCAAAGCACTAACAGATTCTAACTCTTGCTCTTAAGCATGCTTGGTATGGTCTATAATCTTTCTCAAAACACAACTGCAGGGGTGCCTGGGTGGCTCAGTTGGTTGGGCAACTGCCTTCGGCTCGGGTCGTGGTCTCGGAGTCCCCGGATCGGGTCCCACATCGGACTCCCGGCTCCATGGGGAGTCTGCTTCTCCCTCTGACCTTCTCCCCTCTCATGTTCTCTCTCACTCTATCTCTCTCAAATAAATAAATAAAAATCTTTAAAAAAACCCCACAACTGCATATAGGCACTGAGAGTGAATGAAATCTGCAAATGGCTTGTTTAAATCCCTTTTGCTGGGGCACCTGGGTGGCTCAGTTGGTTGAGCAACTGCCTTCGGCTCAGGTCATGATCCTTGAGTTCCAGGATCGAGTCCCACATCGGGCTCCCAACTCCACAGGGAGTCTGCTTCTTCCTCTAACCTTCTCTCCTCTCATGCTCTCTCTCACTTTCTCTGTTTCTCAAATAAATAAATAAAATCTTAAAAAAAAATAAATCCCTTTTGCTTAGCAATCAACTTGATTCGGTTTCAGTTTGTATGTCTTCAGAAATGGCATGAAATGGAATCCTTCTTTTGATACACTCTATAACTAAACTCTGTTTTTTAATATGAAGGTAGCAAAATCTCCTGAGATGCTGAGAGATGCTTTCTGCTTTTTATTCCAAATGACACAAGAGAAAATACCAGTGGGATTTCACCATGGGTCCCTGCTTATTTTCTCAGGAAAAGAAATAGAATATGAATAAACTCTGTCACATGGTCACACAAATACAACTAAAAGAAGCTGAAATTGGATACCTTTATCAATCATCAGAGTCATGATCTAGGATCTTGGCAACTTTCAGTACTGGCCAATTAGCTCTACTACTATTAGTAATAGCAAAATAATAGCTAGTACATTTTAACATCTTCGATATTTTAAAGCTCTTACCCTTATGATTTTTTGGTGCCCAACTGTATGTATATATGTATTTTACTTTACTTTCCCAACTTTACTGAGGTTTAACTGACAAAACTGTAAGATATGCAAAGTGCACAATGTGAGGATTTGATATATGCAAACATTGTGTCAGGATTCCCCTCATTGGGTTAGGTTAATGAACACATTCATCGTATTTTTGTTTGTGTTTGTTTTGCTTTTGATTTTGGTAAGAACATGTAAGATCTACTCTTTTGCAAAATTTCAATTATACAACACAGCATTATTAACTATAGTCACTATGTTTTACATTAGATCCTTGAATTTTATTCATCTTACAGCTGAAAGTTTGTACTCTTTTATTCACCTCTCCCCATTCATTCCCTCCAGCCCCCAGCTCCCGGCAATCACTTCTCTACTCTTCATTTCTGAGAGTTTGACTTTTTTTTTTTTTTTTTTGAGATTTCACATATAAGTGATACCACTTACATTACATTAAAATCTAAGAAGTAAATAGTAGTGGCTTACTTTCACAACTGTAGAAACTGAGCCACCAACCATTTAATTAGTTTGCTTTATGTCACACAGTGTTGAGACTTGATTCAGGTGTGTCTAACTCCAAAGTCCATGCCTTGCCTTGTACAACAAACTGTCTTCCAGAGTCCAGTTTAGTTGGGGGTCAAAAGATATGGATTTGAATGGCAATTATGTAATTAAGTTCAATCCATAAATCACTGTACAAATACAAAATATTGTAACCCACAATGTCATATAAGGTTGCTAAATGATTTTCCCAGTTTGTCATCTATCTTTTGGCTTTGCTTATGATGTTTATTGCTATATGAAGATTTTTTATTTTTGAATTATGTAGCCATATTAGTCTATGTTTTGTCTTAGTGCTTCTGGTATAGTGGAATTGTGATGTGTGTTGATTTTCATGTTGAGAAAGGGGATTTTCTGAATAGGCATGATTTAATATTTAAAATTTAAAATCAAATAGAAAACAACATAAATATGGTATTTAAAAAAGTGAGTAGAGTTCCTAAAGAATGTGAAAACCCAAAGAGAATTATTTACTTTCTTAGGTTAGAATGATGTGGCAGAAACACTATGTGAGGGAAATGTCCTTGCAATGCTGCAGGGGGGAAAGGAAGTGAAAATGCCACCAACTACGTTCTAGAGGCATTGGGAAGTTAACTAACTGCAGAATATGTAAAAACCATAAATCACTCTACAAATGCAAAGTGTTATAACTCACAATGTCAGATGAAAGCTGTATCTTGAGATAGATTCTGCAAGTGAGTGATTCTACATGGTGTTGATTATGCATTTCTTCCAAAAGGATAGAAAATGAAGATGGAGGTTAATTGCACTCTTTCTACGGCGTGCTTTTTGCATCAATCAAACCTACCAAACAATGGAGTGGAGTGAGAGCAATGTGCACAACAGCGAAGGAGTATTTGTTCCACCTCCTTTACCCGAATTCGTTATCTGATACATTGTATGACGTCCCAGCCCTGCCACAATTGCTGTGCCCAGCCTGCTTGCACTCTTTATTTTCCAGGTCTGCCCTTAAATGAGTTTTGATCATCTTCAAAAATCCCATCCACTTTTAGAAGATGAGAATGCCCCACTTTCAGGAATGCAAAAATAAAACAAAACAAAAAAAACCCACCTTTTTAAAATAAATTGTAAAACTGTGTGTGTTAAGGATTGGAAAATAAAAAGTGTCATAATACTTGAAATACACGTTACTTTCCTAAGACTACAGGAGACCACTCTAAATTGAACATTTATTTAGATACAAAACTTCACTCTTATTTTAAACATTTGCTGAGTTTTCAGTGAATGCCGACAAGTTAGCCATGCATAGAGAATGTGAAAACTTAATAATTTAGAGTTGCAGCCTTGGTGAAGTTTATTCTGGTGTGTCTGTGAAAAATTCTTGTATGTGTGTTAAAAAATCTTTTGCCACCTTATGGTCAGTGTTCTGGGCAGTAAGCATAAACAGATATGATACTTATTAGCCTTGTCACTTGCCTTCCTAAGCCTTAATTTGCTATCTGTAAAGGGAGGTTATTCACAGATTGGTTTTGAGAGATACAGTTAAATTCCTTAGCCCAGTGCTAAGGACATAGTACACATCTAATAAATAACAGTAAATGAGCCACTCATTTTTCTTTTTTGGATTTTTCTGTCATAATATTTTTTCTCTGTTCATATTTTTGTGTTCCTTTTCTTTAGTTTTTGGGAGCAGCGATTTTGAGTCTCGAGTCTCACTTTCATATATTTATGTGTATATAAATACACTATATATATATATGCCACCTTAATCATTTCACACAGATCTAAAGATTCATTAGTTCATTCAGTACATGCTTAGTGAGCAACCATTTAGCATAAGAAAACTTTACATATGTTATATTATTTAATTCTCTCAAGAAGAGAGGGTAATAGCTTCATATCACAAGTGATGAAACTGAACTATAGAGAAGTTAATTGTTTTACCTTATTTCACACAGAGTTGAGACTTTAGTTAGGCATTTCTAACTCCAAATCTGTGCCACCTAGTACAACAAATTGACTTCCAGAGTCCTCTGTTTAGCTAGGAGTCAGTTCAAAAGATACGGGTTTGAATGGCAATTATACAATTGTTGTTTTGTATCTCCCCCTAAAACTGTAGTTGGAAGAAGGCAAGAACTATCTATGTGCTCTGTATGGCCCCTAGTAACTCATCAATCAATACTTCTTGAATAAATATCTGGAATATAAGAGGAAGCTACATATGACTCACAACTTTTTATGAAGTTGATATCAAAACATGTAGTATAAGTAATTATGAGAAAGTAGGGAGGTAGAATGTTCAGAGGAGACAATACGCAGCAGGTAGTGGGACCGGTTGGTTGGGGAGGATTGAACAGAATAGAATGGGGATGACTTTCCATAATGCTTGTGCAAAGGCAAGGAGCTAGCAAGGTAGACCAGGTGGCTTAAATAATTCTTGTATTTGGCTAGGGAAAATAGTATTAGATGGTAATCTATAAGCCAGATTCACAGGGCCTTTAATATGAAGCAAAGTGGGTTACATTATCCTGTTGAAACTAAATAGGGAGTAGAGGAATTTACTGGTCTTTCGGAGCCTTTGGAGCAAAGGCTTCTTTCTTTGACCTACTGTGTTTCAGTATTGTGTGTCCACATAATTTAGAAATCCCAGTTATATGTTCCATTAATACAGATGTCCAGTACCATCTAGAGATACCCAGATAGGAAACAATGCAAGTGCCTTCAGAGAAACCAGGAAAGGTAGTGGTTTCTTTACCCCCTGTGGAGGTATCTTCCTGTCCAAGAGGAAGGATTCCTTATAGTTAACTTCTAAGGCAGTTTTTTCTGAGGAAGTACTGACTGGGAGAGGAAGCTGCTTACATTTTGTTGGGCAATGCATCGCCAACACGGCCTGTGCTGGGCTGCATGGCTATTTTCATACGCACAGGTTACCCCTCCCCTTTGCTTGCAGGAGTGTTGTGGCAGTGCCTCTGCAGAAGCATAACAGTGCTCCTTGGCTACCACCTGCTCTGAGTGGAAAACCAGGATGGAGAAGTGTTATCTTTGTGAAAATGCAGTAGGTTATACTGATTGCTGAGCATCAATTCATTTTGGTCTACTGCAATGTATGTTTTTTATTACGGCATATGTAGTACCTCTTGGCTACGGCATTCTAGGCAACTTCCAAAATGTGCTGTTATATTTACTTGGGTTATTTGCATGTCTCTATATCTTAACAAAATTAAATTCCTCCCTCAACTGTCTGGATTAGTCAAGCTAGATCTCCCTCCTGCCCTTCACAGTCAAGTTTATGGAAATGAAGCATTTGTTCATTTGATAATGCACCCTTTAAGCACATAGCGGTCACCAGTCATGTGGCGCTTTGGTGGCATTATTCTCCAGAGATGGTTAGGGATCTCTGTTTCTCTAACTCTCCTCTGTATCCAATATGCAATTTTCATATTTATTTTTAGTTGACCTCCTTATAGCATTTCCTGGTTTTCCTCTTTTTATTCTTTTCCCTCAGCTTCTTTGCTATCACATTCTCCAGGTCTCCCCACATTTTTGGCTACACTTTGCCAGTCTTTGTAGGTGCTTCTTTTCTGCTTACCCCTTAAATGTTGGTATGCCTTAGGGTTCTCTAATTCTCTCACTCCCCACAGTCTTCCAGATTAATCCCATTTCTTTCTGTATGCTACTAATTTTCAAATCCTGATTTAGACTCTTGATTTATCTCTGAAAATCCTAAAGACAAAGGAACACACTATTTCCAAATTTTAACTCATTTTCCCCCTTCAATCACATGAGTGAGGGGAGGAGTAGCACGAAAAGAAGAGAGAGAATCTCAAGCCAACTCCACGCTGAGTGCAGAGTTCAACTCGGGGCTTGATCTCATGACTCTGAGATCATGACCTGAGCTGAAACCAAGAGTAGACGTTTAACTGACTGAGCCACCCAGGTGCCCCTAGCCAAAATAATTCTGAAAAGAACAAATTGGAGGGCTCATGCTTCCTGATTTCAATATGATTCTGAGAAAACTGGATACCCACATGCCAAAGAGTGAAGTTGGATCCTTACTTTATACGATAAAAATTTAACCCAGAGAAGATGTAAACAGAAGACACAAAACCGTTAAAACTCCTCAACCAAAATATAGGAGAAAGCTTCATGACATGAACTTGGCAATCATTTCTTAAATGTGACAAAAAAGCACAGAGGGCAACTGCAAAAAGAGACAAATAGGATCCCATCAAAATTAAAAACTTGTGCACATCAAAGGACATAATGAGTAGAGTGAAAAGCAACCTATGTAGTCAAAGGAAATATTTACAAATCATATCTCTGATAAAGGGTTAGTATCTGAAATACCTAAGGAACTCAAACAACTCAGTATTTTAAAAAGCAAATAATCTGATTAAAAATGGATAAAGAACTTGAATAGACATTTCTCCAAAGATGATATGCAAGTGGTCAACAAGCATATGAAAAGATGGTCAACATCACTAATCATCAGAGAAATGCAAATCAAAACCACAATGAGATAGCACCTTATACCTACGAGAATGGCTACTATAAAACAACAAATAGAAAATAACAAGTGTTTGTGAGAAATTGGAACATAGGCGCCCACTTAGTGGGATTGTAAAATGGTGCAACCAATAGGGAAAATAGTTGTGGAAGTTCCTCAAAAAATTAAAACTACCAAATGATCTAACAACCCCATTGTGAGATATGTACCCAAAAAATTAAAAGCAGGGTCTCAAAAAGATATCTGTACATCCATGTTCATAGCAGCACTACTCACAATAGTCAACAGGTGGAAACAACCCAAATGTCTATTGATGCAGGGATAGATGAGCAAGATGTAGTATATACATACAATGGAATAGTCTTCACCCTGAGTCATATGCTACAACATGGATGAACCTCCTTTAGGAGAGAAATAAGTCAATCATAATAAGACAAATACTCAAAGATTCTACTTAAATGAGGTATTTAAATTTAGTCAAAGACACAGAATTGGAAAGTAGAATGGGGGTCGCCAGGGACTGGGGGGGGGGGGGGAAGGAGGCCACATCGTTTAACGGGCAAAAAATTTCAGATTTGCAGGATGAAAAAGGTCTGAAGATCTGTTTCCCAACAATGTTAACATATTTAATACTACTGAACTGTACACTCACAAATGGTTAAGAAGGTTAAAAAATGGCTGCACAGGGGTGTTGCTATATTACTACAGAGATGACTTTAAAGACGGAACTTCAGTGAAAAGGTACACTATATATGGCACTACTGCAGACTAATCGCCCAAGAATATCAGACTGGCCCGAAAACTTGCCTTAGTAAAATCATGGAGGGGTGACTGCACTTTCTGGATTGAAAAGACTAGGTTCTGACAATCTGGCCCTTTCCAGAGTGGCTTGAGCATGAACAATCTCCTCCATACCAGGGTATGTCACATACTCCCTTATTTTCCAAGAGCATAGACTGGACTTGTGGAAGCTTCTCCATTGATTCTCATTCTTAGTTCCACACTTAGCACACTCTTGGCTGTGTCTGGACAGCTGCCCATGATGGGTGATGGTCCATCTCTGAATCTCAGCGTCATACCTGCACCCTGCAGCTGTGGGAGGTGCCATAGCATAGCTTCCATTTAGAAAAAAAAACGTGCAGATGAAGATTTCATATGACTATAGGTCACACATAACATAAGGCAGTAAATTTCTAGGTAAGGCATATTTTCAGAAATCAATGGAAATTTCTCAAATGCTTCAGGTTTTCCATTGAGAGGATAATCTGAATTACTACTTACAAAACACAAAGCAGAATTGGTTTAACAATAGTATCTGGACAAAATATGCCAGTAATTAAAATATATGATAACAGTTACAATGCAAAATTTATACATTATAGGGAAAGTTACAAAGCTATCTACCAGTATTTATTGAATCCTGTGTTCAAATTTAATGGATGGTTAATTTATTTGAAGTAATATCTTTATGATCATAAATGTACTATAAGCTCATTTTTGAAAACTCAAGAAATGCAGCAAGTTTTAGAGAAGAAAATGTAAATGATTCCCTTTCCTGGGAAATGGGAACTAGAGTACAGTGTTGAGTTGAAATCAGGGACTGTCCTTGAAGAAACAAGAGGTCTTATTGTCAAGCAGGCAGGAAAGGCTATAGACCCCAAAACTGAGAGAAGGCAGGCCCCGCTCTTCCTCCTGGAGTAAAATTTGTTGTTTGATGAAGACTCCAATGTAGATAGATGCTAGAAGATTCCTTTTGGGGATGGAAACTACCCTCTGTCCTGTGAGGCCTGCCTTAATCTATGTAGGGCTTCTTACACTACCAGTTGTTAGTATATATATATACACACATATGTATATATATATATACACACACATACATATATATATACATATATATAATACCCATACATGTATATACATACAGAGAGAGAGAGAGAGAGACAAAGACAGAGACACACATACACACAGAGAGATAAACACACAGATACACACACAGAGAGAGAGAGAGAGAGAGAGAGAGAGAGGTTTTATAGAATTGGCTCACATGATTAAGGAGGCTGGAGACTCCAAAATCTGCAGGATGAACCATGAGGGAAGTGCTCATATTGAATTGAATATTGCAGTTCAAATCTAGAATAGTCTGCTGCAGATTTCCCTCTTGCTTATGGGAAGTCAGTCTGTTCTAGTCAGCCCTTCAAATGGTTTGATGAGACCTACCCATATTATAGAGGGTAAACCTCTTTACTCAAATCTATTACTTTAAATATTAATCTTATCTAAAAACAAACAAACAAACAACAACCCTCAAAGAAGCATCTAGAATAATATTTGACCAAGTATACAGGCAATGTGGCTCAGCCAAATTGCCACGTAATATTAACCATCCCAGAACTTGAGGAGAAGTCATGCAGAGGAAGAAGCTGCAGTCTGGAGATGCAGGGGTTCGAGGTCCTCTGGAGGCTCCAGCTGGTCAGAGGTCTGGAGGGACACTGGCTGGAGAAAAGGACAAATGAGCGCTGGGATGAATCTGTGGAACTAAAACGGGAACTCAATGAACCTCTCTGGTGAGGGGTACTCACTCGAAAACCAACTTCTGAACAGAGGCAGGAGAACGTAACTAGACTGTGCTTCTCAGTTTTCCAGATAACCAGGCTGCCTGTAATGACTAATTTCATTTACTGATTTACATGAATAATCTCAAGTTTACACAAAGAACTTCAAGAACAGTAAATAGAGCTTACTTTTCCCAAGAGCCACTTAGAGTAGATTGCAGCATGATGATCCCAAATGTTTCCAAACTAACCTCATTTCCTATAAACAATGACATTGTCCTGCATAAGGACGCTTTAGCCATCAAAACCAAGAAATTAACTTGGATAATTACTACTATCTAGTCCTCAGATACCATTCAAGCTTTGCCATTTTCTGCCATAATGTTCTTTACAACAAAAGTATTCGCGTCCAGAATCTTGTTTTTGTCAGTCTCCTTGGATTTGTAACACTTCCTCAACTTCTCCTTGATTTTCTCTACCTTGACACTGAAAGAATACAGGTTAGGCAGTATGTTAAATGTTCCTCAATTTGGGTTTGCCTGATGTTTGATCATGACGAGTTCCAGGTTATAGTTTGCAGGTAGGTCAGAGGAAGGATTCTGTTCTCCTCACTGCTCTCTGTAAAGTGGCACACACTGATTTGTCTCAGTTTAGCAGAACACTTGGGTCAGGGGATTTCTGCCCAACTTCTCCACTGTAAAATTACTATTTCCCCCCTCTGAATTAAATAATTATTACATTTGCTTTGAGCAGTGGTTTTTTCCACTATATATCATACTGTCAACATTTTTTTTCATGAAATTATTATTCCTAAAATTTTTAAGACTGTGTAATATTCTATTTTATTAATATACCATTATATGTGTGTATATGTATTCCTATCTATATTGCTTTTAACTTAACAAGGTATCACCATCTGTTAATATAGGGTGTTCAACATATTCTTAATATTGATTTTTACCCGTAATTCTCATTTTAAAGCAAGCAGGTTTTTAATTCTAATTTTTCTGTGTAAAGTGACACAGTTGCATAAAGACACTAAAATATAACTAATAGATTATAAAACTAGGCTTCTAAGGATTGCTAAAAGAAGTTTTATAAGTTATCAGATACATGAAACATTATAGATCGTCAAAACGCTTTGATCAGTTTTGACATTAAAATATGTGCTCCAGAATATTAGATAGATTCATTTAGAAAACATTAGGGGATAAAATCTTAATTCAAAGAAAAAAAAAAAACCTGTACCAACTTATCATTATGATGAAGGTATGCCAGAAACCCTTTAATTACATCTTACAGTTACCCAAATGTTGCAATATGTAGGAGCTTTGTAGACTAAGGTTATGTAATGGGAGACTCTCCTGTAGATTTACCATTGCCAGAACCAGAAAGCAATTCTACACCCCCATCTCTAGATGTTACTGCGCTAGCTTACAACACAGCTGGGAGCCTTTCATCTCCTCTCTGAGAGGACTATTAAGTTACTAGCTATTGCTGCAGGCCACATACTAAATGAAATGGTTCTATGTCAGGGGTTAAATATCAAAATTTTTAGAAACAAAGCAAGTTGCAGAATTTTCTTTATGTAGATCACTGTGCACGTAGAAGTTTTTTGTCTGAAATAACAAAGGGATATGTGAAAATTGGGTATTTCATAAAAGAACAAAGATTTATGTTTGAAAAATAACATCCAGCTTACGTACATAAGGAAATAATATAAAGGAGACAAATGAAAAGATCATTATTTTGAACCTTTGGAATGTTAATTAGAATTTTGAATATTAAGTGTTCCTTCTGTGCATAATATTTCCATTGTTTCCTATGTTTTTTTTCATAAATGTAATACACACATTTAAAATGAGGGCACTTATACATGTGAAATAGAATGATATGCAATGAATTTCAGTAGGTAGAAGAAAGAGATGACAATGAAAGAATATATTTAGGGGAATATCATTAGTTTGTATTTTCTGGAAATCAAAGCATGTTAGAAGTCTCAAATGCTTACAAGGAAATATTTTAGGTCCATATTTAAAGTGCTAGAAAATTTTCATCTAATATGATGTTTATACATCATATTACATAATATATATTATATAATATATTATTTATTTATTTTTTTGTTTTATTTTTTCAGTGTTCCAAGATTCATTGTTCATACACCACATCTACTGCTCCATGCAGTACGTGCCCTCCTCAATACCCACCACCAGGCTCACCCAACCCCCCACCCGCCTCCCCTCCAAAACTCTCAGTTTGTTTCTCAGAGTCTCTCATGCTTTGTCTCCCCCTCTGATTTCCCCCAATTCACCCTTCCTTTCCTTCCTCCAATGTCCTCCATGTTTTTCCTTATGCTCCACATGTGAGACCATATGATAACTGACGCTCTCTGCTTGACTTATTTCACTGAGCATCTCAATATTTACTTACATAAATATATATTTATATTTATATATTATTTTTATTTTAAAAACATATTATATGATATAACATCATCTAATAAGATACTGTACTTATCCATTACACACAAGCACTTCTTCATTCACGCTTCCTGTGACTGCCCCTGTAGAGCAATCTCTCCTTGGAAATCGGGCTGCTAACTGAACCACAAAGGTGTTTTCAAAGTATTTGACCATTCAAACTTCCCAAACCAGGTATTTTTTTTCTAATAAATGAAATGAAATTCCATCTGCAGAATTAGTCCTTTAAACTTTCTGATTAGAAAAAGATCTTGCTCTGAAATGTAAAAAAACCTAACTGTTTAAATTGCTGGTAGTTGCCTTAAGGAGAGCACCACTGTTTATAAAGTCAAATTAATTTAGAATCGGATATATCCTGCATCAAACCATAATCCCAACTCTTTGATACTCAATTTATAGAACTTTATTATCTTGCAGAACATTTGTTAAATTTACATATTTTTTTCTCTCTGTGTAATTATAAGTTCCATTTCAAAAAGGCCACCATTAATTTCAGCAGATCATAAATATTTGGGGTTAATTCAGAGTTAAGCCACTGGAGTATAAATAACATATAGATCTTATTCTTCTCCTTGTACTTATTTAATACAGTTTTGAATAAATAATCTTCCTTTAACTATTCCTATTTGACAAAATGGCCAAAAAGCAAAATTAACAGGAGATAGATACAGTACAATTACTATTCAATTTCTTTTGCTTGAGGTAAAAATATTTGGAAATTCAGTAATGGATTTTTAAATTATTATTACTCTTAAATTTCCTTAAGAATATGAAATAATAACAGTGTTGGAGAAATTCTTGCTCCAATATTAATGATATAGGTGGATCCTATTGCACATTTTACTCATAAATGTAATACACACATTACCTCCTAAGTAATAGGTCTCAGGAGAACATCTCATACCACTAAAGCACATGTATGCAAGCTTTTACAAGTTGCCTGGGGCAAATGTCATCATTAATTCATTTAAAATCCACCTTGTGCAGAGCACTGTGGTACGCATTCTTTAAGCAGGTCAAACTCGGATAAGTTTGAGTAATGTTCCTTAAAATAATACCCATTGTAAGTAATCATTTTTTACATTTATAAATATTTGTGGCTTACTTTTTGGGGGCATTGGACTAAAACGAAAATAGTGCTAATATGTGTTCACCTGTTATAAAAAAAATATTTTGTTGCTTCTTGTGTGACTCCTACATAGATTATAAGCTTATCAAGGAATTAACAGTATATTCTACTTCATTATTCTTTTTTTTCAACCTCCCAAGTCCATAATAGACATTTGAGATTCATTAGGATTTAACAAATGAGTGAATGAATTGAATCTTCAAGAAAACTTAAATATATAAATATATTCCAATGTGGTATGGAACATCCTTATACTAAAACATTATTTGTTGCTTGTCTTAAAATTTAAGTGGGTGTGCTATACTTCTATTTAAATTTGGCAACCCAGGATATAATTAGCCCTAGACCACATGCTACTATATTCTGACAAACAATCTTAAAAGCAACACACTAAAGAAACAATCTGTGTCCAAGCAAGTTAACTGTATCTCAGAAAAGAGTTCAAGATGCCTATAGGGATACAAAAACACCCAATATCCAACAAGGTAAGATATACTGAGTTTGACATGTAATTGAAAATTCCTATGAATGCAAAGGAGTGGGAAATATGGCCATGGGAGAACAATAATTAGAAACCAGTACATAAGAACAATGATGTAAGAATAAGAGACAAGGGCATCAAAGTTACTTAAAATATATTATATATGAAAGAACTAGAGGAAAGTTTCAGTACGTAAAGTAGAGCATCAAAAGTTTAAAAAATGACTCAAATCAACCTGCTAGAGATGAACATTACAATATCTGAGATGAAAGACACACCAGGTTGGATGAACAGCAGATTAGACACTGCAAAAAAAAGATCAGTGAACTTGGAGACGTACAGTAAAAACCACCCAAAATGAAAGCACAGAGACAAAAACAAACAAATGAACAAAGCATCATTGAACTGTGGAGCTTTAAGCAGTTTAAATATGTAAGTGGAGTCCTTGAAGGGAAGCAATGGGGGAAAAATGAACATTAAGAAAGAAGAACTGAATCCACATTTTAAAAGATCATACTGAAGAATTTCTAATAAATATACTGACTGGTTTAGGAGACAGTATGTTCTATCTCCTGGATTTGTTAGAAGAAAACACTTAAAAACAGAATCAAGTTCCACGGATGGTTAGACTTAGTGACCTTTAACTACTGCAGCATAATTTCTCATTTTCTCCACAGTTTATAGACATTTTACCCATGGTTTTGGCTATCATTCCTAGGTTCCCAAATGACTTTCTCTAGGCCTATGAGTGTATCTCACTACAATGGTCTCCAAGTTTCCAGCAGCACTTCAGACTCAACATGCTGCCAACTAAATTTGTCATTTCCTCCAATAAAGCTCTAGACCTATCATATTTCATATCTCAATGACTAGCATTTCTGTCGCCAATTTTTGAAGCTTATTATTTTAAGACAAGCCTTTTCCCAGCTTCCTGCATCCACCCAATGAGTCACAAAGTCTTGCAAGTCATATCTTTGAAGGAGCTCTAGTTTTTCTTTTCTCCTTACCAGTTGCCACCATGTTAACTTGGGTTGCCATTCTCACTTTCTTCCACTATTGCCATGGTATCACGTAACTTACCTGTGTTCAGCAGAGTCATGCCTTTCCTTAGCTGGGCCTTTGAATGAGCTTTTCTCCTTCTTTGAAATGCCTATTTTCTACCTTGCTAATTCTCTTTTCTATTTTTTCTACTCTTACCCCAGATGTTTCTTCTTGGGATACCTCCTTTTACTCACAGCTGAACAAAATCCCTACTGTACAGAATTACAGCATGCAAACCATACCACAGCTCTTTTCTCGGTGTGATTTTTTTTTTCCTAGCTCTATTTACATATAATTAACAAATAAAATTGTTTATATTTAAGGTGTACTACATGATGTTCTGATAGGATTGCACTGAATCTGTAGATCACTTTAGGTAGTACAGATAGCAATATCAATTCTTCCAATCTATGAATACCTGATATTTTTCTGATTATTTGCACATTTTTCACTTTTTTCTTCAACGTTTAATAGTTTTCAGCATACAGATACAGATCTTTTATCTCCTTGGTTAAATTTATTCCTAAGTATTTTGTTCTTTTTAATGCTGTTGTAAATGGGATTGTTTTCTTGATTCCTTCTTCTTCTTCTTCTTCTTCTTCTTCTTCTTCTTCTTCTTCTTCTTCTTCTTCTTCTTCTTGTTCTTCTTCTTCTGTTGTTGTTGTTGTTGTTTTTGGACGGTCATTGTTAGGGTACAGAAATGAACCTGATTTTTGTATGTTGACTTTATATCCTGCAACTTTATTGAAATTGTTAATTCTAACAGATGAGGGCTGAAAAAGTCTATGCCACCATTTGTTGACATCACTCTTCTGGGTCTATTCCATTTAATTTTGATTTTTATATCTGTATCCTACTTTAGACAATAACTTTCTCCTGAAAAGGGACAGTGTTTCTTCACTGAGTACAAGTCCATAAGTGATAGTCATTGTGAAATGAAGATTATAGAACCCCAAAATTACAATTCCTGTTCTTGTAAATTTTGCTTTTATAGCCCTTTGTTTAATTTATTGAGCTATGAACATATGATTGGTGCCATTGGGTAATTATTCTCAAGGGCAGATAGGGATTTCATACTGAGCTGGACAATGCTAATAGTTCATATATAATTAGGAAGTTGACACTTTACAAATCAAATTTTCAGAAAGATCAAACTCTAAATGGGAAAGGTGATATTTTGCTCTCAATTTATCAGAACAATGTTGGATATAGAATCTTCTGCACAGTTTAGTCAATGTGTTTTCTTTTATCTTATGAGAAAGCAGATGAGTTCACATTTTAGTTTTTTAATTCAGGAATTTTCTATGATTATAAATAGGTTTCTAATATACTGTAGCACAGGGATGTGCAAATACCCTCAAAAGTGAGCATAATTAATGATATCAAAGCACTGTTAAATTCATCTAACAATGCTTATGTAATGCTTTAAAAAAAATCTTAAACTGGCACTACCAACTAAATAGTCCCCCTTAATAGATTTCAAGGTACAAGGACACAAATAAAGTAACACATGATTCTCCTTAATTAGCAGAGTATACAATAACAAATTAGAACAAAATTTCTTTAATGTTCTGTTTGTTTGCTTGTTTGTTTTTTTATTCCATCATTTATATTAAAAATGCAAGGCCTCTCGTCCAATTCAGGGGAACATTCTCTGATAATAAATGGCCACCACTGCCTTTGTCTAGCCTAGATCTAATGATACAGTACACTAAAGTGGGAAGTGAAAAAAACTCAGAGCTCTTTCTATTCCTTTGAAAATATTTTGCTTCTTGCACTGTATTTTTCAGAACTGACTGCAATAACTTCAAGTTATTTGGGGAAAATACTGTCTTGAAGTGAATCATAAGAGTGTGAATTAAGCTCCCCCCAAGCACTTCCAAGATGTTGATTCCCATTCTCTTATAACTCTTGGTTGTCTTCAGGTTAATATTTAAATCATACCTCTTAATGTTTAATTAATGCTCCATCTTTAATATTTTAAAGTGACATTGAAATAAAGTTAAAAGCTCCAGGGATCTTTTGTAATCAAGTGCCTTTATCTCCAGAAACAACATTTATTTTATCTAATGAAATGTAAGTCTCTGTAGCTACAAAATATTGTGAGAATTCTATTAATTTCCCAAGCGAAATTTTTCCTGTTGTGTGTAGAGCCTTTAATAATAACCATGGATTGATTATATATATATATATATATATATATATATATATATATATATATACACACATATATGTATATATATATAATTTACTTATTAACATATAATGTATTATTTGCCCCAGGGTACAAGTCTGTGAATCATCAGGCTTACACATTCACAGCACTCACCATAGCACATACCCTCCCCAATGTCTATAATCCAGCCACCCTATCCCTACCTCCCATAACCCCCAGCAACCCTCAGTTTGTTTTGTGAGATTGAGAGTCTCTTATGGTTTGTCTCCCTCTCGATCCCATCTTGTTTCATTTTTCCCTCTTACCCCCCCACAAGCCCCACCCTGCCTCTCAAATTCCTCATATCAGAGAGATCATATGATAATTATCTTTCTATGATTGACTTATTTCACTTAGCATAACATCCTCTAGTTCCATCCACGTCATAGCAAATGGCAAGATTTCGTTTCTCTTGATGGCTACATAGTATTCCATTGTATATATACATAACATTTTCTTGATCTATTCATCTGTTGATGGACATCTAGGTTCTTTCCATAGTTTGGCTATTGTGGACATTGCTGCTATAAACATTCGGGTGTACGTGCCCCTTCGGATCACTACATTTGTATCTTTAGGGTAAATACCCAGTAGTGCGATTGCTGGGTCCTAGGGTAGCTCTATTTTCAACTTTTTGAGGAACCTCCATACTGTTTTCCGGAGTGGCTATACCAGCTTGCACTCCCACCAAGCGTATAGG
Organism: Nasua narica; assembly: GCA_028533885.1. Lineage (NCBI taxonomy): Eukaryota > Metazoa > Chordata > Mammalia > Carnivora > Procyonidae > Nasua > Nasua narica. Next base: position 72,624,958 of record CM052808.1, on the reverse strand, counting down.
AGGTTTCCCCTTTCTCCGCATCCTCATCAACATCTGTCATTTCCTGACTTGTTAATTTTAGCCATTCTGACTGGCGTGAGGTGATATCTCACTGTGGTTTTGATTTGTATTTCCCTGATGCCAAGTGATGTTGAGCACTTTTTCATGTGTCTGTTGGCCGTTTGGATGTCTTTTTTGCTGAAATGTCTGTTCATGTCTTCTGCCCATTTCTTGATTGGATTATCTATTCTTTGGGTGCTGAGTTTGATAAGTTCTTTATAGATTTTGGATACTGGGTGCCTGGGTGGCTTAGTCGTTATGCATCTGCCTTTGGCTAAGGTCATGATCCCAGGGTACTGGGATTGAGTCCCATATTGGGCTCCCTGCTCTGTGGGAAGCCTGCTTCTCTCTCTCCCACTCGCCCTGCTTGTGTTCCCTTCTTGCTGTCTCTCTCTCTCTGTCAAATAAAATCTTAAAAAAATTTTTTTTTGGATACTAGCCCTTTATTTGATATGTCATTTGAGATTATCTTCTCCCATTTTGTCAACTGTCTTTTGGTTTTGTTGACTGTTTCCTTTGCTGTGCAAAAGCTTTTGAACTTGATGAAGTCCCAACAGTTCATTTTTGCCCTTGCTTCCCTTGCCTTTGGAGATGTTTCTAGGAAGAAGGTGCTGTGGCTGAGGTCGAAGGGGTTGCTGCCTATGTTCTCCTCAAGGATTTTGATGGGTTCCTATCTCACATTGAGGTCTTTCATCCATTTTGAGTCTACTTTTGTGTGTGGCATAAGGAAAGGGTCCAGTTTCATTCTTCTGCATGTGGCTGTCCAATTCTCCCAACACCATTTGTTGAGACTGTCTTTTTTCCATTGGACATTCTTTCCTGCTTTTCCAAGATTAGTTGACCATAGAGTTGAGAGTCCATTTCTGGGCTCTCTATTCTCTTCCATCTATCTATGCATCTGTTTTTGTGCCAGTATCATACTGTCTTGATGATTACAGCTTTTTAATAGAGCTTGAAGTCTGGAATTGCAATGCTGCCAACTTTGGTTTTCTTTTTCAACATTCCTTTGGCTATTCGAGGTCTTTCCTGGTTCCATATAAATTTTAGGATTATTCATTCCATTTCTTTGAAAAAATTGATGGTATTTTGACAGGGATTGCATTCAATGTGTAGATTGCTTTAGGGAGCATAGACATTTTCACAATATTTGTTCTTTCAATCCATGAGCATGGAACATTTTTCCATTTCTTTTTGGCTTCCTCAATTTCTTTCATGAGTACTTTATAGTTTTCTGAGTACAGATTCTTTACCTGTTTGGTTAGGTTTATTTCTAGGTATCTTATGATTTTGGGTGCAGTTGTAAATGGGATCGACTCCTTAATTTTTCTTTCTTCTGTCTTGCTGTTGGTATATAGAAATGCAACTGATTTCTGTGCATTGATTTTATATCCTGACACTTTACTGAATTCCTGTATGAGTTCTAGCAGTTTTGGAGTGGAGTCTTTTGGGTTTTACACATGAAGTACCATATCATCTGCAAAGAATGAGAGTTTGACTTCTTTGCCGATTTGGATGCCTTTTATTTCTTTTTTGTTGTCTGATTGCTGAGACTAGGACTTCTAGCACTACGTTGAATAGCAGTGCTGATAGTGGACATCCCTGCCATGTTCCTGACCTTAGGGGAAAAGCTCTCAGCTGAGAGCTCTCAGCTGAGAGCTTTCCCCCATTGAGATTGGTATTTGCTGAACCACAGAATTTTTATAAAGCACTTTTCAGTATCTATCTATTGATGTCATCTGATGAAACTTTTTATTCTTGAGTGTGTTGCTGTGGTAAAATGTGCTAAACAATTCCTGACATTATACCAATTTTGCAGATCCGATGTGGACACTGCATAAAATATTTTTGTATTTCTTCAAACTTTTTGTGAATATTTATGTGTTATATCTGCATTTCTACTCTTAATTAAATCGGATTAGTTTTTTGGTATTACTTTTTTCAAGTTTTGGATATATTATATTCATAAAATAAATTAGTTTTTAATTTTTTTCCACGAAATTATCTGTTCTTCAAGGTGCGGAAAAAAAAAACTCATTGGTGAATCCATTTGCTCCTCATGCCCTTTTTAATGACAGGGCTCTAAAAATACTTTCCTAATTTTGTCAATGGTAAGTGACTTACCACCTTCTCCGATTTTCTCGATTTGATTTTGGTAACTTATACTTTGCTAAGAAATCGTATTTTATTCTAAATTTTCAGATTTGCTACCATCCAGTTCACTGAAGTATTTGCCCATAATCAGCCTACTTTTTTTTCCCCTATATTTATTCTTCTTAGCCCTATTTAATTTCTGATCTTGTCATTAATGTTCCTATCTTTGTGCCTTGGTAATGTTTGCATCCACCTTAGTAATCTTTTCAAAGTATCACATTTCAGATTTAGTCTTTCAAATAGCTTTTGTTTTATATTTCAGTTTACATCAGCTATATCTTTACTAATTTTATATTCATAATTTCCCTGTTTTTTAAATTTTTCTTCTAATTTCTTAAGATAAAAATTTAAATTCCTTACTTTTACATTTATTCCCTACTGATTAAGATATTTAGGCTATATAACTTCTTTTAAATAGTGTTTGCCCAGTATCATAGGTTATGGTATTAAGTACTTTTCTTTTTATCTTTTCTGAACCTTTGTCAGTTGTCAGCCATTAGCATTAACTGATATGTTTTGAATTTGTACTAAATATTCAGAGTAGACACTAGATTGGTTATTCACTACTAACTTTTAAAATGCATTGTTTCATGTCATTCATATAGTTTTTCTTCATATCATTTATAAATTTTTACTGTTTTCCAATAGAAATAAGTATAGACTTCAGTAAATACTACTGCTGCATTTTGCCCTTCTGTTCACCTCCTTTTATCCTAAGTTATAGTCATAGACCTATATTTGTTTGCTCTTGAATCTACTGTATTTGTATGTCATAGTAAAAATTGCTAACACATACAGTACTTGTTCTTTTGTGGGTTCTTTTGTACCTTAGATCCTTTCATACTCACATTACTCACACAATAGCACTCTTGGGTGGGTGCTCTTATTAGTCCAATTCCAAGTGAATAAACTGAGGCACTGAACTATTAAATGAATTGCTCAATTGCATCCATTTGTCAGTGTTGGAGCTGAGACACAAATATGTGTAGACTGGCTCTAGGAATAAGCCTCTATGAAATTCAAATATTTTAAAAACTATCAGAAAGCACATACTAATTTATGGAAACGGAGGGAAGAAATGTCTTCTTTTTGGCACTTGTTTTGAAATTTTACATTTTTTATAGAGTAGTGACATTAATGACTTCCTTTCCTAGCATCTCAGCGAGGGTGTATTGTGAATGGCCCATTTCTACTTTCTTTGCACTTGATTTTCTAAATATATACTGATTAATCTGCAGCTTATATTGCCATAGCCAACCAAAGGGCTGTTATCACAATATATAATAGCCAAAAGGGTTATTAGCATGGAGGGTTAGCATCTTCCACCTAAGCAGGACAGAAATTAACCCAGTCCTTAATAAATGCATTGTCCCTGGGTTTTACTCTTCTCTTCCTGGCACTTCACTCTTCTCAGCTTTAATCACAGGCCCACTTGCATGGGCTCCCTAGTGCTGCTACAGTGAATGAGGTCCAGATTTGAACTCCTTGGCATCTAGGCTTTCATGACTTTAAGTACCTTACAGTCATTCACTTTCAAAGGGTGTTGTTTATATCAGAGAAACATGATTCTATATCATTCTGCTTTATAAATGGCAGCATGATTTGAAATGTGGAAGCCAGTCTTAAATACAATTTTATTTTTTTTCATTGCTTCTCAATTATTTAGTAACCAACTCATGATCTTGGAGATTTCTCTTCAAGTGCAGAATTTACCTTGGTCAGGAATTCCTTTTTACAAAAAGTGATGCTTTTATCCACTTAGTAGGTCACAGAGTTAGAGTTTAACCTTAAAAGGACAAAAATATATTCTAACTGTTGTATAGCTAAATGACTACTGAAAGTTATTTTAAAAGAAAACATCAGACCTCCATTGGTGTACAAAATTCTGATGTATACTTTTCCCCTTCATTTTCCCATGCAGCTACCGTTCAAACTTCTCTGACCTTCTCTATGAATCAAAAGATTGGGTTTTCTGGACCACATTAGCACAGGTTCCTTGTTCCATGGTTCCTGTAGGATTTGGCCACAGGAACAAATGGGCAGAAGTTGGAGCGCATTGGGAAAGGGAGATCAGGACATTTACTCCTAACGGTTGCCTTAATGCCAAACCAAATCCCATGGCTCCCGTCAGATGGCCCACTTGGGGCTTGCTGAAGCCAAGTGAATTCAGTCCTTTGCCCATTCAGTCGTAGGTAACAGCTTCTTATGTCGCCAGCCTTGGGATACTTCATATTATTGATTTTTCTTAATTCTTTTAGACTTTTATGATAAAGTCACTGGATTAAACTGTTATTAATCACTAATCTTGTGTTGACATATACTTTCTGCTGGAACCCTCACTGATAAAATAATAAATATTAAGAGGCGCCTGGGTGGCTCAGTGGGTTAAAGCCTCTGCCTTTGACTCAGGTCATGATCTCAGGGTCCTGGAATCGAGCCCCGCATCGGGCTCTCTGCTCAGCAGGGAGCCTGCTTTCCCCTCTCTCTCTGCCTGCCTCTCTTCCTACCGGTGATCTCTCTCTCTCTCTGTCAAATAAAATAAAATAAAATCTTAAAAAAAATAATAAATATTAAGAATGACCTTAATGGGTAGGGTGGGAATCACAAAGTGGAATTTTGCAATTGAGTTGCACAAACAATTGATGAGCATTAGCTAGTGTATAACTTGCCACGAAAAAGGAGACAATGTTAATATGTCATTTGATAGTGTCAGTAATTACTCAAATTGCTCAAATTGCCCAAACTGTTGATGACACGGGGTGGAGCATGGTTGGAGGCAACAGTGAAGGGAAATAGCTGTGGAGTTTATTTCATATGGTAACGACATCACCATGCAGTGTGGTGGGGTGCATCTCATGGCTCTCCAAAGAACACAAAGAGAAAAGAAAAAAATTGACATTCTAAAACTTCCCTGTACACAGAAGGAAAAAGGAAGCAAAAGAGGAAAACCAGAAGTCTTCTATGGCGGCCTGTTGTTTACATGTAGCTGCAGGGAAATTACGCCTGAGCCCCAGGCTCAGGGCCTGACCAACACTGTTACAGAGCTTCAGTACCAACTGCCATACAAGGTCGCCAGGCCTCCATGCTGACGGTATTAGAGGCCGTGGTGGGCCAAGAGTGGGGACCTAAATCATGGTAAGCGGAAAGGAGGAAGAGACAAGTACAAATGAAAACTCTGAACTCCCAAAGTTCTCAAATCCTCCTTGTTATAGAGAAAGCCATGTACCACTCTTCTTCAACAGTTACATTTGGACGTAATTTCTTGAAAGGACAGCACTTAATTCCAGGCTAAATCCTTCCCTCCCTCACAGTACATTACCTCCATGGATATACCACAATCGTCTTGATCTATAGGATCTAGTAAGGAAGGAGATAGCTTACACATTGAAAGAGGCGCAGGGTCTTGCCAATGCAGAGTCTTGGACATATTAATGAGCATAGATTATAAAGGTATTATATTAAATAAAATTCAATATAATATTAAAACAACAGAGTTTACTGACGTGGGTGTACTTCCCTAGGATGGAAGATTTAATATTTTACTTCTGAGCACCTGGCTGTATCTCCAATAGTCTGCATGGATCATTCATTGAAGATATGTCTCAGAAAGACTGTAATTTCCTTTCCCCTTCATTTAAATGTTGTTTCGGATTCCTTGTATCTCAAAGAGACACCTCTCACGGATAGAGGCATTGGTATGTACTGTATACTAAAGGTTGAAGTGAAGTAAAAGTTACAGTATTCTTTCTTTATAGAATCCTATGGTCAGTTGTATTTGTCTGAAGTATTTTATACTCATGTATGTTATTTAGATTACACTAATAATCTCTTGGGAAGAAAGCAAAGACTACTGTCTATGCATTTTAATGCAAAATCTCTGCAAAGTAACATGTTTCATAAACAAAGTAGACAATAAATATTGGTTAGGTGACTGAATGATTACTTTCAAGCTAATTCCCAAATTTCTTGATTGTATATATGCCTGAATTATCTTAATTTCTCTATCACAACTGACATAAATTTATTGAGAATAGTCTCTAACCCCAACATGTTTATAGTCTGTAAGAGGAAAAATATATATACAAATCAATATTATGAAATAGCATTACTAAAAGCCAAATGACAAGGCAGACAAAAAGAATATAGAAGTTTGACAAGGAAGATATCATTAAAAACGATGGTCATAACCTTCACTGCAAAGTGGAAATTGGCTTGGATTTAAAGGAAGGGTGGGTGTAGATAAGGAGAAAGGTTATTTAAGGAAAAACAATTTTGAAGGCCCCTTAAAATATGTAACATTGTTTCAATGTTTGCTAAAAGACCAGTTCAGAAGTATCCAGATTTCTTGCAGGTGAATAATAGTAGTTAGCAAATGACTTGTGACTTGATCAAGAGAAAGTTCTGAGCATCAGCTTTACCGGTTTTAACTATATTTTATAGGTAATAATAGAGCATGAAGTTCTAGAGCTGGAGATTAGCATATGCAAAGAGGAGTTTCTGGAAGACACCTGTGGCAGTAGTGTGAGGAACTGAGGGAAGGTCAACTGGGAGCAGAAGACAACGGGAAAGTGCAGAGATGTGGGCCAGAGACAAAGCAGGCTGGGCGAGGTTGGTCAGTGGAACTTCCCTCTCGGGGCTCCCTGAGAAAGGACACCTGCGTGATGCTGACAGACAGTAAATATTGTTTGCCCTCAGAATACTAATCTTTGCATACCTCTGTATTTCCAAAGTTTTAGAGACTGAGATAAACTAAATTTGGGTTGCCAACATTTATGAATGGAGGATTGTCAAGAGTTCTCAAATTCTGTGGATGGAGGCACCAACTGCAGGCAGAGGAGATTTTCTACCATCATCCACCCAGGTGGCTGGTAGTCCATGAAGAAGAGTTGGTCAGAGTGCAGTAATTAGTTAAAGGAAGGACTGAGAAGTTGGAAGGATACATGGGTGAATTTAATAGATGTGGATCTTGCATGGTAAGTAGGAAAGTGTAGGAAGTTGCAAAAAAGTTAAAAATGAGAGATCGGAACATAACTGGAGTGGAGGTAGGAGGAAGGAGGGGGTGGGTATTGACAGGTTTCTCTCACAGCTTAATGCTCTGAACTAATACATCTCAACTTTTGGCATTAAATTTAGTGCAATAAATTTTAATTGGTAGGCAAACCTCTCAGTCCATTTTTTCAAAGTGTTGGTTTTTACCTATGCTAAATGTATAATATATGAAATGCTTATCACCTTAAAATAGTTAATTTAATGTGTACAGAAAAAGCTTAAGAATTTTTTTAAATTTTAGTCAAAAAGAAAAGAAAAGAAAAGAAAAGAAAAGAAAAGAAAAGAAAAGAAAAGAAAAGAAAAAAAACCCTTAGACGTTACAGAGATTAAACAGTGAACTTGGTTTTAAAAAATGTAAATACTTTAGATTTTCACTTTTTCTACTCTTATCTATGACACACTACCAAATGCAATATACTGCACTGAAATGTCATTTAAAAATTTTCCATTACATGGAAGAAAAAAACCCCTGAATTTCATAATTTGATGGGCCAAACTCATACTGTATACTACTTAGAAGCAAATGAAATTCAATATAATATGTCAGTATTCAAGATTAAATTAAAGATATATGGAATTCAGTTTATTCCTTGTGGGGAAATATACAATACATATCAAAAAGCCAAAATGAGAAGAGTTAACCTAAGATAAGAGATTTTAATACATAGCATAGCAAGAGACACTTTATTTGTATTTTTCTTTGTATTTCTCATTATAGACATCAATAGTAGCTTATAGTAATATCTATTTTCCAATGATTATTTCTCCTCTAATTTATTTATAATTTTTAAATAAAAAATAAATGCTGTTTTAAAGCTTTAGTCAGTTTAGGCTATTGAAAACAGCACAGGTTTTAGGGCACCCATCCCTTCTTTAACTACATATATATATATGTATCACATTATGTTATATCATATTATTATATATTGTTATTACATTTCATATTACGCAATACTTATAAATATAATCATATAATATATGATACAGTAATATAATACACAACCATATAATACATAAATATATATTATATTAATGTTCTAATGATAGTTTATATAATTAAACATGCAATGTATAATAATCACATAGTATCATATATGTATATATATCTAGATACAAAATCTTGAGAAATTTAACTCCATTGCTCTGTACTTTAGCGGTCTCATCTCTGAATAGGGTTCTAGTACCAACATAATAGGATTGTAGTGAAGGCAAACGGTTATTAAAGCACCTAATGCAAAGCATTAGCTAACACCACGAGTATGATTAATGTACTTTGAAGATTCTTTTTTTTCCTTAATATCTATTTATTTGTTTGAGAGAGAGAGAGAGAGAGAGAGAGTGAGCACATGTGAGCAGGGGAAGGGGCTCAAGGAAGGGGTGGGAGAATCTCAAGCAGACTCCTCACTGGCCATGGAGCCTAACGTGGGGCTTGATCTCACAGCCCTGAGATCACAACATGAGTGGAAATCAAGAGTCATACACTTAACCAACTAAGCCACCCAGGTGCCCCTTGGAGATTCCTATATTTACTTCTTGTTCATTTAATCACACAGTCCTGCAAATGATTTTTTTTTTTTTTTGAAAATGATTTCTAATCAGAGTCCAAACAGTGGCAAATTAAAGAGCCCTTCGACTCCACTGATAAGACTATAGCTGCAAGAAAGTGCTACAGTGAAAACAAGACAAACTCGTTGGCATATCTGTTCATCTCAAATCTAAGACGAACCTAAGAACAGGACCCAAAGATGAAAATTATCCAGAGCCTTGGAGATCCTATTCTACTCCTTTATTTTTAGAACTGTAAAATGTGGTCTAGGAAGAAAGTGACTTTTCTAGTTTCACACAGTTTCATATACATTAGTTGGCAGTTGTTTTTAATCATATAGATTTTTTTTTCTTTCTCCCCAAATTTCATATAGATTTTCAGATGTGTGTGTATGGTATGCAATGTAAAGATTTTAAAGAATAGTACTTTTAGAATATTAGGCACCAGCATTCACTCTTAACTTCTGAGAGAAATGATTGCTTCGTCAATTCATACATATTTAGGAATTTTACTAATAGGACCTGACTTGATTAGAGTCATAGAATTTTTATAACTTCAATTCACTATAATAATTATATAGCAAATGTGCAGTATATAACGTAGATGGAGTATACAAAAACAAATTTTATATTTCTTCCCCTCCATGATTTTTATCCCAATATTTGTGATTAGACAGCTATGACAGTAGATACAATGCTCTTCACACTATAATAATTACACAGTTTAGCAAAAATGAATTCTGTACATGGACAAAAAAGTGAGTGATGATATTTCATTTTGGATCAATGTATTAGTCAAGTCAGACTGGGGGGCTTAATAAAACACTGTAGACTGGGGGGCTTAAACAACAGAAACAGTATTTTCTCACAGATTTTAAGACTGAAAAGTCCAAGATTCATTTTCCAGCTAAACCAATGTTCTGATGAGATATCTCTTCCTAGCTTGCAGATGCCTTTTTTGAACTCACATGGCCTTTCCTCTGAGTGCTTGCAAAATCTCTCTCTCTCTATCTCTAAAGCTAGGAGTCCTATTGGATTTGAGTTCTGCCATATGACCTCATTTAACCTTAATTACCTCCTAAAAACCCTATCTCCAAATACAGTCACGTTGGAGATGAGGGTTTCTACATGTGAATATGTGGAGAACACATTTCAGTCCATAGCAATCAGGAAAGGTTTGATAAAGAAGGCAGCTCTTGGTATGGTGTGGGAGTATAAGAATCCAAAATATGGATGTGGAAACCTTACTCTGAACTAAGGGGAAGAAAGACCATGAAAGTATAGAAGCTTGAAAATTCAGGCATATTTGCAAAATAGTAAGTATGATAGTTTTGCAATAGCACAGATATTTTGGGGAATAGTCAGAGAATAAATGGGAAGTAATTTTACTTTATATGTTGGAGGACCCTGAAGACTAGTCTGAAAACTTTTACATAATTTAGACATCACAATGAAGTCACCAATATGTTTGAGAAAGGGAGTGTTACTACCTGATCATCATATTGAAAAGATACCTAAGATGAAGTGTTTAGAACAGATTCAAATGGGAAGAGTCTAGAGTATGGGAGACAGATTTGGGGAAGTATTGCAAGAGACTTTATTAGGATTAAATAAGATCATGGCTGGGGTAATAGTTTTATTTCCTTTTCACTGCCAAAATTCCTGCCCCATGGCCCATGCCTTTCCTTACTGTTTAAGAACAGTTTCACTTGCATCTATACCTCCCATAGAAATCTCCTCAAATTTCATGGTTATAAGACATCCTTCTAATCAGTATACCACCACCTACAATTCACTGTCCCTCTAAAATCAATCTCTGGGTGCCTAATTTAAAAAAAAATGACCCTTTTTTAGTACTTAGGCTCAAAACCTCAATGTAACTCCACTTTTAGAATTCCTCTACTATTTTCTATATATTCACTGACAATATAGCTCTTGCATTGTTTCGTTTTGTAGTGTTTTCATTGTTATTACTTTCACTGTTACTATATTTATTTTTAAATCTTTTTTATGTTTCTTTTTATGCTTCATACTTCTCCAAATGGAGCATTCAGCTGCTGTCTCCCTCTCAAGACTGATGTATTTGTCCTCTATTTTCCTTATTAGAAGCCACCCTGCCTTCACTCCTATAGGATCATTTTGCATATATATGTTTTTGCAAACTACTTCATCAAAGTGAATTTGTTTGCCTATACAAGATAGTAAGGAAACTCAAAAAGTGTCATAACACAAAAACAATGATTAAAAATACTTAATAGGTATTAATTGCTTTTCTATGTAACAGGTTCTTCTTTAAATACTGTTAATATATTAACTCATTTAATCCTCACAACTTAAATGAAATAGCTATTGCTATCCTCATCCCTAGAATTTGATAACATTTTTTTTTGTTAACTGATCCTATATAATTTGTGAAATCTTTATCTCAGTAAATTTGGCACACTGTCTACCTTAAAGTGTTTGAAATGTCAGTCTATCCCTACTAACACTTACGTAAAGCTCAGCTGCAGATGTGGTTAGGAATTTATTGTGAAAGGGGTAGCAAGTTTTATTGTTGGGTGACTAACTTGGTGATCCCTCTCTGTCAAAAAAAGGGCACATAGATAAATTGTTAAGAGATAAACTAAAGCATATTAATAATTTTAAAAGCTTATTTGAGCAAAAATCAGTTTGAATCAGGCAGTGCCCAACTGGAAGTGGGTTAGTACCAACAAGAGCTATGGGAGAGGCTTTTATAGAGAAAAGGTGAAAGCAAATCAGCAAATTATTGATATAGTTGAAGCCAATCTCATTTACTGTGCTGGATGGCAGTACATCTATTTACAACAGGGTTTACCGAATATTTTAAGCCCTCTGTTAGACCTATTGCTCAGAAAAAAGATTCCTTTCAAAATATTACCGTTCACTGACAATTCACCTGGTCACCCGAGAATTCTGATGGAGATATCAGACTAATATTGTTTTCATGCCTGTTCACACAACATCTGTTCTGCAGCCCATGGATCAGAGTCATTTTGACTTTCAAATCTTACTTAAGAAACGCATTTCATAAAGCTATATCTGCCATAGTGATTCCTCTTACAGATCTGGGAAAAGTAAATTTGAAAATTTCTGGAAAGGATTCACTATTTTAGATGCCATTAAGAACATTCAGGATTCGGGGCGCCTGGGTGGCTCAGTGGGTTAAGCCTCTGCCTTCAGCTCAGGTCATGATCTCAGGGTCCTGGGATCGAGCCCCACATCGGGCTCTCTGCTCAGCAGTGAGCCTGCTTTCCTCTCTCTCTGCCTGCCTCTCTGCCTACTGGTGATCTCTCTCTGTCAAAAAAAAAAAAAAAAAAAAAAAATTAAAAAAAAAAGAATATTCAGGATTCATGGGAAGTGGTCCAAATATCAACATTATCACGAATTTTGAAGAAGTTGATTCCCACTCTCCTGGATGACCTTGAGAGGTTCAAGACTTCAGTGGAGGATGTAACTGCAGATGTGGGAATAGCAAAACTAGTATTAGAAGTGGAGCCTGAAGATGGGACCAAATTGCTACGAGCTGATGGTAAAACCTGAACAAATGAGGAGTTGCTTCTTATGGAAGAGCAAGAAAGGGATCTCTTGAGATGAAATCTATTCCTGGTGAAAATGCTGTGAAGGTTGTTGAAATGACAACAAAGGATTTAAAATATTATATAAACTTAGTTAATAAAGCAGCAGCAAGGTTTGAGAAAATTATAATTCTGAAAGAAGTTCTACTGTGGGCAAAATGAGATCAAACAGCGTTGCATGGTGCAGAGAAATTGTTTGTGAAAGGAAGAGTTGATCAATAGAGCAAATTTCATTTTCTTATTTCAAGAAATTGCCACCGCCACCCCAACCTTCAGCAACCACCACAGTGATCAGTCAATATTGGGGCAAGACCTTCCACCAGCAAAAAGACGATGATTCACAGAAAGCTCAGATGATGGTTCACATTTTTTAGCAATAAAATATTATTATATTCAGGTATGTACATTGATTTTTTAGATATCATGCTATTGCACATTTACTAGACTACAGTGGAGTGTAAACATAACTTTTATATGCACTGGGAAACCAAAAAAAATTCATTTGACTAGCTTTACCATGGTATTTGCTTTATTGGAATGGTCCAAAACTGAATTGGCAGTATCTCTGTGGTATGTCTGCCTATACTTAAAAAACAGTAAATATTCCTGGCAGTAGTGAATGACCCCATGGACACAAGAGGGATTCCCCCAAGATGGTGCACCCTCTCAAAATCCAGAGCCCCTCCTGAAGGTTAAGGAAAAGAAAGACTCAGATAACTGTCCTCTTGAGAGCTGACCCAGTCAGTAGTAGGACCCTAGCTACAAATGGGTTGAAACCCACCATTCTGCCCAGCCACATTTTGAGGGCCCGCAAAATGACAAATGCCAAGCCGAGTTCTCAGAGCACAAAACGAGACAAATAAGAAGGCAAGAGCTGTTTCTAGGAGAGAGAGAACTGATCACCGAATGGGAACCTGAAGGCAAATTCACAAGTCACAATTCAAAGATCTGATTCTTACAATCCTCCTCATCCGCAGCCCCAACCCCAGCAAAAGTTCTTACCTTTGCCCGCTGCTTCTGCCAGTTCTCCCAGATCTGTCTGCCGTCTCCGGAGCAGGTCGGGCGTCCCAGCAGGTCCCATCCTGGTCACCAGACGCTGTGGAGGGCGACAAATAATCTCTCCACCCTTCGCGGTGAGAGGGGCGTTGGGGCCCCTTCTGTAGGGCACCTCCGAGGGCATACGCGTGTCTAAGAAGATGGTTCAAGTTCTCCGCTGTGCGCACTGAACTCAAGATTCTCTTTGGATGGTAGGTTAGGTTAACGAACTTGTTCAGCCTTTAAACAAGATCTTATTTCCCTAAGGCCTCACACGAGACCCAGCCCGGTTTCTAAGCTGGACCCCGTCTGATCCTGGACCCGGTCCGGTTTTGAAGTCGGACCGTCAGACCCGGGACAGAGTCAGATCCCAGACCCGGACCGGTTTCTAAGTTGGACCCAATCCGCCGCGGGACCGGTCTCTTCTGTTAATCGGAGACTCGGGCCGGTTGCGGAGACCGTCCGGAGAAGCAAAGGCTGCAAGCGTGGGGGTTCCTGGCGGGGACGCCGAGGAGCCAGGATCCCCGAGGGGCTCCCCCCACCTCCACCTGGAGCGGCCGCGGGAAAGCAGCAACGGGCTGCAGGGGCGCAGCAGGTACGCGTGGGCTGGGGGCTCGCTCCTTTCTCCTGGGGGGCTGCTGGGGGCGTCCTGCGATACCGTCTTGTGATAGCACTGTTAAAAGAGAAACTGAGGCATATTAAAAATTTTAAGTTTATCTGAGCAAAAATTGATTTGCATCGGGCAGCGCCAGTCTGGGCGCGAGCAGGAGCGCTTCCCCCGCAGGGGCTCAGGGAGAGGCCTTTGTAGAGAAAAGGCGGAAACCAAGGAAGGACATCTTGACTGCTGTTGTGTTGGTAGGCCTCAGCGTTCTGCTTTCATAACCTCGATGCATGTATAGGCTTAGAGTTCGCTTTGCCGTGTGGGCCGTGATGGCCTTCGAGCCACCCCAGTTTAAAGGTCTCCTGCTTAATTACTGTAACAGATCCGAACTTTATGTCTCCAAAAGCTGATGCAGTTTTGGTGCTGTCTTTAAGAAAAATGATACACACCTGTACCCCTGAAACAAATAATACATTATATGTTTATAAAAAAAGAAAAAGAAAAACTATATACATTTTGCACACATAAAAGTGCACCTGTATCAGGGGTTCTGCCCCTTAAGCTCCAAGAACTTCAGGATCAATGGGTTTCTGAGGCAAAATAGGGTTCACCCTATGTGAAAACAATCGTGGGTGAGGGCCCAGATTACTGAAGTTGGTATTTCAGGGCTGAGAGCCACAGACCACCGTTGCAGTTAGGGTCTCCTTTCACTGTCCTTTTCGGGTGCTGGGAACTTCAAGAAAGGATGCCTATAAAGTGGGAATGACCAGGCAATGTACTGTATTCTCACTGTCCCCGTCCCCATCCTTCTTTGTAGTCGCAAAGTCTTTCCTAAATTTTAGAATCCTAGAATTCGATGGAACCTCATTGTAATGATTCCACTGTGTATAAATTCCACAGAAATCTGTTCTTTTAACCAGTTTACATATGCAGGCACTTTTAATTTAAAAGTCTTTATTCTGTTTTGCATAAAAAAGAAAAATAGTGTGATTCTGTTGATACTAGAATTAAGAAGTGCTAACATATTATGTCTCTCTGGGAGTTATCTTGTTATTGATGTCTGGACGTCCTGCCGATGGGCTGCTTGCTTTGATGATCTGATATCATTTTATTTTGATGTTTTCAATCCCCTATTTGGGGCAGGTTTGGTAGTCAAAATATAATTAAGTAAATGCTTTTAATATGCAAATGTCCATGTGATTACTACATCAAGCGATTATATTTATTCTGGAAAGAAGTGTAAAATTTAAAAGATTGGAGATAATGATGAGATTTCAAAAATCTCTCTGAGTAAATGAATTTTTTAATATAGTGATACCAATTGATAAGGATTTTTCTCTATTCAGATCATTCCAGCTCACAATCCCTTGCTGAAAGTCTTATGTTGTAAGTAATAAAAATGGAAAGGGCATTTACTATGCAATTGTGTGTCTGAACACATACGTATTAGAGTGCTGGTCCACACAGAAAAAGATATTATTCTGTGATATTTTGTATACCAAAATCGTAAACAGAGCTTAGATTTGATAAAAGATGAAAGAAGAAACACTTAAAGTGAAACAGTTTTTTTTAGGGGCTAGATCAATCTTAAAATAATGATTCATTTTTTTCTTTAGTTGTTTTTGTTTGTTTTCCACTAGTGAAGTGGAATCCTCATACTGTCATTTCAGATTACAATGTAATACTATCTCTTTTTCCTGTTTCATTATTCCTGTTTCCCAGTCCCACCATAAACAATTATTATACATTGTTTGATTTGTATCCTTGTATTATTTGCATGTGTCCTTGAAAAATGTGGCAGCATTCCGTGCATATCTTTTTAGAATTTGTTTTATTTGTAAAATTTACAAAGCTGCAGAAATGTTGAAAGATGAGTAAAATGAAGAACTTAGATTTATAGTTGTTACCATGTTGTCTCTTTTCTGTCCATGATCCTTCAATCTCTCATTACCTTGGGAGCTGCAAGACAATTACTTTCTAATTCTATTCCTAGCATTCAAGAAGAGCTTTCACTTTTTCTATCCCTTCCTCTTTTGGTCCATTTTTTTTTTTTTTTAATTCAGTCTGTCAAAATCCCTTGCAATGATTTTTCTTCTTCATGACCAAATTGAGCTTTGGCATGTAGAATCCCTTCAGGTGACTCCTGTGTGTTTTTGATATGACCCCATTATCTCTTTAAGCATTTTCTGGCTTTCTGATTCAACAAGTTGCAATACTTATTCACCAGTTTCATTGGTACTTTCTCTGTCCCAGACCTGGAATTAATCCTAAGAGCCCTGGTTTCTTCGGGTGAGGAGTGGACATAGGCTACGAGATATGGGCTGATTCAAGGCTACTGGGATCTAGTTCGCTCCTGGGTATTTCTGTGAATAGAACTGAAATATACACATCTTTTAGAAAATATGAATTCATACTGATAGCTATAACTAAAATTCAGTACTAACTTTTTCTCACCATCTTCCCTCCTACATTTATATTCCCCTTCCCCAATGAAAATTCTCACATCCAAACATGTATTATTCATTTGCTCAAAAGCAAATATAATTTCAGAATTATAACCATAATATTAACAACAATAAGCCTCCTGATTTCAATATTTCTTTGCAATTTGAGTTGTCCCATCTAAGTACAAGTAGTATATACCTACTTGTTCATATTCTTTGAGTCTTCAGGTGTGTATTAGAATTTTCCTCATGTTGTTGTTGATGTGCATGTATTTGTATTTAAAATCTATTACTGTGATGTAGATCTCATTTTGTTTCTTTTTTCAATTTAAGATTATATTAAAATCTGGGATTTTTTTTAGAATTAAAAAAATTATTTATTTTAGAGAGAGAATGAGTGAGAAAGCCTGAGCAGGTAGAGGGAGAAGCAGATGCCCTGCTGAGCAGGAAGCCAAATATGGGGCTAGAGCCAAGGACTCCAGGATCATAACCTGAGCCAAAGCAGATGCTTAACTGACTGAGCCATCCAGGCGCCCATATATTAAAATCATTTTTTAAGATCTGATCATGTTGCTGGGTTCATCCGGTCCATTATTTCTCTTTTATGGTATTCCATACTATGTATCCACTTCCTTTTACTGAGCCATTCTCCCCAGTGTTGGGCAAGTAGATTGCTCAAACCTTCTTATATTGCATACAAAGCTTCTATTAACAGGCCCATAGTGTCTCCTTTTGAACCTCTCTGGCAACTTCTCTGAAATATATACTCAGGAACAAGTTTGATAAATTGTTGAATACAAATGTACTTACTCTGACTGTCAGATTATTCTCTGGAATTGATGTTACGACCCACCCACCATAAGCGCTTGACAATACCTTTATCTCAATTACCATTAATTGATATTATCCAGCTTTTCCACTGCTATAAACTTAAGGAGCTGATGTATCCCTTTGAATTAGTGTTCTTTGGATAAATACTCATTGGTGCAATTGCTGGCTTATAGGGTAGTTCTAGTTTTAAATTTTTGAGGAACCTCCGTAATGTTTTCCAGAGTGGCCACACTAGTTTACATTCCTACCCGTACGTAGTGCAGGAGGGTTCCTTTCTCTCCACAGCCTCGCCAACACCTGTTGTTTCTTGAGTTTTTGATTTTAGTCATTCCGACAGCTGTGAGGTGACATTATGGTTTTTGTTTGCATTTCTCTGAAGGTAAGTGACCGATGAACATCTTTTCATGTGTCAGTTTGCCATTTTTATGTCTTCCTGGAGAATGTCTATTCATGTCTTCTGCCCATTTTTTAAATTGGATTGTTTGGTTTTGGGCGTTGAGTTTTAGAAGGCCTTTATGTATTTTGGATATTACCCCTTATTGGATATGCCCTTTGTAAATATCTTCTCCCATTCCGTAGGTTGCCTTTTAGTTTTGTTGATTGTTCCACACTGTGCGGAAGCTTTTTATTTTGATGTAGTCCCAATAGTTTATGTTTGCTTTTATTTCCCTTGCCTCAGGAGACATGTCTAGAAAAAAGTTGCTGTGGCCATCATTGCTCATATTTCAGTTGGGTTTCCCATCTTGCTCTGAGGGGAAACAGCCCCTTTAGGGTTAGTTTTCATGGACTAAAAATATTAGTGGTGATTCTGGTATCAAGAAAAAGATATTTATTTTTTCATTAGAGTGAGTAACTTGACTACTGGGATAGCAAGGAAGTTTGCTTAACTGTCACAGGAGAGAGAAGATCATTTTATAATGATAACAATGTCAACTCATGAGGAAGATATAAAGTAAAAGTTTATATGAATTTAAATAAATTATAAGTTTATATGCACCCAACATTAGAGGACCTAAATATGTAAAGCAAACATTGATGAATCTCAAGACAGAATGAGACAGAAATGTAATAGTAGTAGCAGACTTCTGTACTCCACTCTCAACAGTGCGGAGGACATCCAGACGGAAAATCAATCAGAAAACAGTAGACCTGAGCAACACTAGACCAAGAAGACCTAATGTACATAGGTACACCAGAAAGCATCAGAATACATTCTTCTCAAGCATACATGGGACACTCTCTATTATATGCATGTTGTCAGAAACAAGTCTTTAGTACGTTAAGAAGATTAATTTTATTTACTTAAAAACATTTCCGTAAATAAGTACTTGCTTTATTAGAGGTGAGCACAACTGCTGTTTCTGATTTCATATTTTAAAATGTTGAATTAAACATTAATAAATTCCAGGGGTGCCTGGGTGGCTCAGTCATTTAAGTGTGTCGAACCCTGCATTGGGCTCCCTGCTTATCAGGGAGTCCTCTTTCCTCTCCCTCTGCAGCTCCCCCTGCTTGTGCCTACTCTCTCCCTCTCTCTCTCTCTGTCCCTTTTCAAATAAATAAAATCTTTAAAAAATATATATTAATAAAATATTGTATTTATTTGTACTTTTTACTCCTTTTAATTCATCAAATATTTGTATAGGTAATAAATTATCTCATAAAGCAGCATTATCTCCAAAGAAAACAGAAAAGATTTCCTGAAGCTTAACTTACTATGTAGCTTCTCTAAAATATTTTCATTTGATCAAAAATTATAATGACACACTAAGCTTCTAAAATTGATAAACTATTGGTACTGCTGGGATAACACAACAAATATTAGATTTAAAGTTTATTTTGTCACATATATTTTAAATGTAATTCTATATCTAAAAATATTTGAAAAGTTTTTAATTTATATATTTGATACATCCAAAATACATATATAGTAGAAATCTTTTATGAATCCTTTTCTCTCAATATCTTTCTCTTTGTGTGTGTGTGTGTGTATGTGTGTGTACTGTTCTCTTTTAAAAGGAGAGTGGTTTTGTTCTGTTTTGCTGGTGAAATAATAAAGGACAAGTGACAGAAAATTGCATTTTTAAAGAGCCTTAATTCTATTTTTTAAAAGATATTTATTTATTTATGAGAATGAGAGAGAGGGAGAGAGAGAGACTGTGTGCAAGAGGGCTTGATCTCAGGACCCTGAGATTATGACCTGAACAGAAACCAGGAATGGACGCTCAACCGACTGAGCCACCCAGATACCCCGAGCCTTATTCTAACTAAATATTGAGACAAACTAAGAGATCTTGTATATACCTAGATATACCTAGATGTAAGGTATGGTTTTATTCTTCCCCATACTTTTCTCAGGAAAGTGAAAGGTACCTCATACAAGATTCTTCAAAAAGTTATGAATATTAAAGAATAAACCGTTAATAACTTTATTGTTAATAACAAAGTATAGTGTGGAGAAGACACATTAGCCTAAAACAATCTCAGTAGTAATTTTTGGTTGCTCATAAAGGTCACCTGAAGTAATTGGTAAATACAGTATAAGATAAAGAAACTTAATGTGGATTTTGTGATTATTATAGAAAACAGTGTCGTGACAGTCACAAAGCTTGGTTGATTATGAACATGTCTTTAGATACTAAATGGAGATTTTGGGTTGGATGGGGGAGATTTTGGCTTTGGATAAAACTTCTAGTGACAGCATACATGCCTCTATTAAAAAAAGTACCTCCATAATTTAAAGAGAAATAATAGGAATGTGCTCTGGGAAACTGAGTTAGACAATTCAAGTATTCATTTTTAGGAATGAAAAATTATTGATATAAAAGATGCATTTGATGAGTTTAAACAAACTGTTGCACAGAGAAAAAGTAATATTTTATATTAATGGTTTATTTTACATTTTAGGCATGTATTACTAAAATAATGTAGTCAACATTATAAGGTGACATTATATTTCATCCACATCCCTCAAACTTAATCTATTCAAATTGATCCAGAAATTTTCTCATTGGTAAAAGAGCAGACCATATAATATTCATGTTCCTATTATATCCAGCCATAAAATAGAGATGAAAATACTATGCTAATTACAACTGAAAACTTAAAAAAAAGTTACAAGTATTTATTAGTTATAAGTTTGTTGAGGAATTTCAATTTGTTAGATGTATAATAATATAATCATTGTTTCAAAAAATTCCTTTCATCTATATTCCATGGATTCATCTTTTCCCATTACTTAATATCATTTTAGGGCAGATTTGAAAATACCCCAGTCACTTTGGTTATTAAAATTTAGACCTATCTATTTTAAAATTTCAATCCCACATTCTTTTCAAAGTTACTCTCCTAGGGAGAAGTTTGACACTTTTGTTCAAGGTTGAAGTATGTATGTGAGAGAGGAAGGGAGAGAGAGGAGAGAAAGCATGTGTTTTTCTAAGTGAATGAAGTTTAAAAGTTTCCTCCATTATCATATCCCACGTGGAATGTTGTTCATGGCAGAGAGAATAAAAGATGGAATATTCAAATTCAAGGACACTACAGGGTCAAGTAAACAGAAATACCTGATCTGGGTGAATAATCAAAACAACAGTCAACATTTTGCAGCTCATATTAGGAGAAGGAAACACTCTGTGTAGATTATGCTTATGGTAAAATTTGAAGATCTGAAGAAGGAGAATATTAAAGCCTAGAAATGATAGCCAACATGTCCTTCTATTTAAAAAAAATATTTAAAACACCTGTACCATTTTTAATGTAAAAAAATTATTTATTTTACAGAGAGAGCACACACACATGTGTGGGGTGGGGGGACACTGGGGTAGGGGCAGAGGGGAAGGGAGACAGGCTGACTCCCTGCTGAGTGTGGAGCTGGAATTGAGACTTGGTCCCAGGACCTCGAGGTCATGACCTGAGCCAAAATCAGGAGTTGGAGACTAACTGAATGAGCCACCCAGGCATCCCTCCTCCCACAGGTCCTTCTACATAATGCAGTCTTCCATGCATTGTACTTATTTTAATCCTCTTCAAAAAGTCTTTAGGATAGGGACACCTGGGTGCTTCAGTCATGAAGTGTGTGCCTCTGGCAGTCCCACATTGGACTCCTTGCTCAGCGAGGAGCCTGCCTCTCGCTCTGCTTGCTGCTCCCTCTGCCTACGCTCACTCTCTCTCTCTCTGGCAAATAAATAAATAAAAAAATCTTAAAAAAAAAGTCTTTAAGGTAGATAATCTTACTATGTTATTTCAGATTAGGGAACAGGCATACAACTTGTTGAACAACTTGTTGAAAGTCAGAAAGTCGAAAAAAAAAAGAAAGTGGATACTGCTAGCACTCTTAACTAATTGCGTGCATGTTCTTCATCACTGTGCAGTACTGTCCCTTAGTATCCTGGAAAGTCTGTTAAATGAGAATGCGCTATGTGGAATGACACCTGGAAAATGTTACAGTATACCAGAGGGGGGACAGGGCAATGAGATTTCAAAGCAGAACTGCTTTCTTTGGGTCACATTGCTTGCTTCTCTCCTCCAGCCCAGAGCTTCCTTGCTTTGGCCATAGTGTGAGATGTCACTGGAACCAGGTCCAGACCCAGATGTCACAATCCAAAGGCATGGGAGAGTTAATGCTCCATGGGCTGAAAATTTTCAGAATGTGGGTACAGGAGCCCATGGATAAATATTTCCTTCTTTCTTCTTCCCCCCAATAGAAAGTCCTGAGACACTTTATATACCTTTGCAGACAGTCCCAATGAAGGGATTAAAGTCACCCAGGTGGCTGATTGAATAATGCAGCTTTGTGTTGACTCCCCTTGCTTTCCAGCTTTGCTCTCTTTGGCCTTTGATCCAGCTCCCTGGGATTAAACACCCCCAGTAAATTGCTCTTGTGTTAACCTTTGTCTCAGGCTCTCAGGGGCACCAGGATCAGGACATCAGTAATGTGTCTATTTCAGCAGGTTATCTGTGTAAGTGGAAGGGAAAGTTGTGTATTACTGAGAGTTTTCTTGGGGTAAAGAGGCTAGGTTATTGATTTTCAACCCTCGCTGCATAATAGAATTATCTGAAGAGATTTTTTAAAGACTTAATTTTTGTAGAGCAATTTTAGTTTCACAGTAAAATTGAGAGGAGGGTCCAGAGTTCCCATGTCCCTGCCCCCACCCACACATGCACGGACTCCCCATCATCAACATCCCTCATCAGAATAGTGCATTTGTTTCATTTGGTGACCTACATTGACACATCATAATCCATAGTTTACATTAGAATTCACTCTTGGTTTTGTATATTCTGTGCATTTGGATAAATGTATAATGATTTGTATCCATCATTATAGTGTTGTACAGAGTATTTCATCATCTGTATTCTGCCTGTTCATCTTTGTCCTTCTCTTCTACCTTTCCACAGCCTCTGGAAAACACTGATCTTTTTACTGTCTCTGGAAGGAATTTTAAAAATAATTATATCTGTGTCCCACTTTCAGAAATTCTGATTTAATAATTCTAGAGTTGGTCTGAGCATCAGTAAAGTTTTGAAATTTTCTGGATAATGGTAATATATAACCAAGATTGAGAAATCTGGACTAAATCATGCTTAAATTATTAAAAGAAGGATTTAAAAGAGAAGGAGACATCAACGTGGGAAATTTCATAGTTCATAGCTTTTCAGAAAAGAGAAGAGAATGGGATTCAGGGTACATGTGGAGAGGTTAATTTGTGCAAAAGAGAGGAACATCTACATGGTAAAGACCCAGGAATTTGTTTTCTCTAGGACTCTTCTGCACAGGCACTGCCTGGGGATCTTGTTAAAATGCAGGTTCTTATTCTTTAGATCTTGGCTCTGAAATTCTAATGTCTAACAGACTCCAAGTGATGCAGTGCTGCTGGTCTGTTAGACACAATTTTATTAGCAAGAGCTTGGGGTTTGTGTTTTTTCAGGTAAATGTGATAAAAGGCAAAGGGGTAAGGGAGTTTAGGGTGTATTTAAAATAATTCTTATACAATGCTTGACTGATGTTCCTTGGAATCTAAACTCAATAAAAAGGGGAGATAAATGAATAGGACACAAATAGAGGGGTCATTGACTGAAGGTTTTGATGCCAGTGAAACAGGATTGTAGTGACATTACTAAAGAAATGAAGTTGGAAATATAGGGCGGTGTGGTGGTTTCAGGGTGGGATACTTGCATTAATGGTATGGAGTAGGAAGGAGTTTCAGGTAATGAAAAGTGAAGGGCTCATACTGAGGGAGCTGGGTCAGAATAAAGGAGATCATTGGAGAGAAGATCAAGGAATTACAAAGCAAGGAGGTTGGATTACTCTTCAAGAGGTTCAAGTTTGGTAAAGAGGAAAGCATGAGTCATACAACAAAGTCTTGGGGGGATGAAAGGGACTTAGATTATTACTACAGAAGGTAGAATAGTTTAAGTTAATTGGTGTGAACCTCAAAGGTGTAGGGTTTTTTTAGGAACAGTAGTTTTCATTCCAATATGGCATCAATGGAAGACATAACTCCATTATTTTGACCCAGAAGTACTTGAGATGTAGGAGAACAGAATCTCTGCTTACAGGCCTACAGAGATTTCAGTTGTAGGAAAAAAGATGGAGTGTGTGAAGTAGTTTAGGATAGAGAAAACTTGATAGATCTCAAAACAAATTCTAGCAACACAGTTTGGGGTGAAAGGGCGAAATCCAATAGGAGGATTAAGGTCAAGGAGAGAAATTATAGATAAATTTTAGAGAGACAGTAATGAAGAAAAGTCTGGAAAGGCTGTTTGGGCAATGAGTAAGAAAAACTTCAGTTGGGTTGGGGGTGGTTATCTTCTCATATTATCTTGGAGAAAGACATGCTCTTGGGTAAAATAGTAATCCTATGTGTTTTGGAAAGGACTCCCCAACTCCTTCCCTCCAAAGAGCCAGACATTTTCATCTCTCTAATCTGCTAATTTTGACAGCTACAATTAATGTGACACTAGATAGTGACATGGAGAAAATGGATGTAAGCCAAGAAGGCAGCATTTCTAGCATCTCAGGAGCTTAGAAGTCTCCAAATGAAGATAAGAGTCTTATTTTCCCCTAAGAACTCAGGCCATAGGGGGCACCTGGCTGACTCAGTCATTTAAGCATCTGCCTTCGGCTCAGGTTGTGATCCCAGAGTCCTAGGATCAAGCCCTGCATCGGGGTCCTTGCTCTGCAAGGAGCCTGCTTCTCCCTCTCCCACTCCCCCTGCTTATGATCACTCTCATGCTTTTTCTCTGTCAAATAAATAAATAAAACCTTAAAAAAAAAAAAAACCAACAGAAACAACCCTCAGACCATACACTGTCAGAAATGGTGTAACATGATGGCTAAGGATAGATACAGTTCCTGGAACCAGGCTGCTTGGGTCCAAATTCCAATCCCAACCCATACAAGCTTCATGACATTGACAAGTTACTGAACCTGCCACAGGGTCCTTATCTATAAAATGGGCATAGTTACAGTGTCTAACTCAGCAGGTCTGTGGTGAGGATTTAGTAAATTAACATGTGTAAAGCATTAACATCAGTGACTAACACATGGTGCTATACAAGTGTGTAATGCTTTATTTATTTAAATAATTGCTGGGCTTATCATATGTTATTGTGATTTAGAGAGGGGTTTTTTTTGTTTGTTGTTTGTTTTTTAGGGATAATCTAGATCATAATCTAACAGCAAATCCCTAGGAGATGAGTCCTTACCATTCATTATTTAATAGTTACAACTAAAACAACTCCAAGTTGCATAGACATATATACACACACACATTTTTTTAATCTTTTAGACAAAGTGAAATTGTGTCAGTGTACCAGTGGAAATGTTGCAAAGCAGAGATAGGAGTAGGTCAGACAATGCTGTGGAAGGAAGGAACTGCAACCTACACAGAGAGGGGGGCTGATATTTAAAACACCACAGAGTGAGAAGACAACCAGAGGCTGCGGACTTCTCACTGCATGCAGGAGTCTCAGCCACTCCCAGATTCGGTGTAGAATTCCATGGGAGGCAAGGCTCTCAGGTGGAAATAAATTGAAAGCAGTTTTAATTACAATATTCCTCGACTTGTTACTGAGGAAGGCAGGCAGCTACCTGTGAGGGAACCAGTGTATTGATCTCTGGTGTTTGCTTCTCAGTGGAAGGTGGATACCTCCTCGCCGTGTGCTGCTTGGAATAAAAGCACCAGCCATGAGCCGGATGGTGAGGCATATACCCCATGTGCATTTACCCCGGGGAAATTGACCTCTCACCCAAGCCACTTGACCTTTATTTGGAAGGATCACAAAGCTCAATGAATATTTTCCATTGATTTTCTTTGACTAAAGATCCTTTTTTTTTTTACTTTGCATTAAGAAATTACAACATGTTTCCAATCCAGCACCTAAATAAAACTTTATCTCTATACATTTTCTTACCTATTTCCAAGCCTTTCTTCATTCATTCAAGCAATGTTGATTGGCTTTATTGTTTGCTGGACAGGATGGTTAATTTTATGTGTCAACTTGAGTGGGCCATAGGATGCCCAGACATTTAATCAAATAGTATTCTGGGGTTGTGTGTGAGGGCGTTTCTGGATAACATTAACATTCAATGAGACCAGGTAAAGCAGACTGTCCTCCTCAGTGGGGGTATGCCCTGGATAAGCAAAAATTTCCATTAGTAAGAATAAATTCCTCCTGCCTAACTACTGAGGTGGGACATCTTTTTTTCTCCGGCTTTCAGACCCGAACTGAGATATCTCTTCTTGGGTCTCAAGCATTACGGCTCTTAGATGGCACTCATAGCCTTAACTCTCTTGGTTCTCAGAACTTTGGACTTGGACTAAGTTGGTCAGTTCTGCATTTCTGGCTTGCCAGCTGCAGATCTTGGGAATTCTTAGCTTCCATAATCGCATGTGCAATTTCTCTTATTAAATCTCTTTCTGTATAATATATTCATTCTACCGATTCTGATTCTCTCAAGAATCCTGGCTAATATGCCAGGCTTTTGGTTAGATGTTAGAAATAGAGTAGTTGACAAGTTGGCAAAATCCCAAGCACTTCCAAGGTAGTGAGCATTACCAAATAATTACATAAATTTAAAATATTTTAAATTTGTCCCAAGTGTCTAAAAGAAATTCACATGTTTCTATTAGATTTTTCTTTTTCTTTTGAGGAGGAGATAATGTTGTAGAATAATGGCATCTTCCTGACCGATAGGGATATTTCCATACATGGTGAGTTACCAAATATTCTGTACTGTGTGCTTTCCATGTTGGATATTTGATCCTGCTACTTTAGTCTGCATTTCCCCAGGTTTAAATTTGAAGCGCTACTCTAATTCTTGCATTGACAGAGTAACTCTCTTATCCTAATGAAAATTCAGATCAGATGCTATTTTAAAAATGGAGATATTTTTAATTTATATTCTGAGAGAGATGACCCTAGAATAAGTAAAACCATAAAAAAAATGAAAAGAACCTTCAGATTTCCATGTAACAAAAAATAAGTCTATATAGTTCAAATCCCACTGCAATTAGCCAACTGGGTAAGCTTTGATAACTTGCTTTTTTTTTTTTTTTTTGAACTTATAATAATGAGATTTTACTTCTCTCTGAAGTTTTCCTTTTCTGATTCAAAAAGGCAGGCTTAATCATTTCCTCTGTATTTTTGTGCTGCTTATTGACTTGTAGTTAGACGTCTCTTTGCCCTGAGACTGTGCTCATGTGTCCTGTGTGCTCCGGGAACATCCCTCGAGGCCGCAGGGACTCACTCTTTCTATCTCTGGTTACCAGCAGAGCGGGCCACACACGTGATGTGCCAGGAATGCTGGTTGTGCTAAACTGAGAGGAAGGTTCCTTCAAGCCTCGATGCTCAGGGACATCATGACTGACAAGACACTTCAAGTTTAGCAAAAGTGCTTCCCATTTCTCCAGAGGCCGAACTCTGTTGGATTGCTTATGAATGTTGTATGTTCTTCCTGACTCTTTTTTTGTTTTGATTATCTTTTTCACACAGGTCGAGCAGTCAGAATATAATTAACGAGATGCTTTTCATATGTAAATATCAGAGTGATTGCAATACCAAACTTCGCTGGGCATCAGAAAGAATGACTCTTTCCTACATGAAAATTTAAAAAGATTAGATAAAATTACTATGACTTTCAGATTTCTTTTATTCTTTCCTGTGGACAATCCTATCTCTCCTTTTTCTTTTTCTTTTCAATAGACATTCTACTTAGTTAAGAAAACTCTTTCCAGGCACCTGGCCCTTAACATATTCCCTTCTTATGCTATCTGAGGGGCCATCTGCCAACCTTGATGAAAATGCTAATGGAACTTCCTCTGGGCCTGCCAAGTGATTCTGTGTTCCTCTGGGATCTCATATTCAAGACAAATATCCTGATGCAAAATAACAGCAGGAGAAGGTTCAAGAATAAAGAAGGGCAACAAATCTTATCAGTAGCTATGGATTCTATAACCCAGATTGGATTTTTAACATAACTAGTACTGATTTCCCTAAGTAAAATGAGTCATGGAGAGAGCATTGACTCTCTGCCCAGTGCCAAGAATTCTGCATGGGCTACGGGTATGAATTCACTTAATCTTCAAAACAAACTTATCTTTAAAAATACTGTCATTATCTACATTTTACAGATTAGGAAATGAAGGCGCAGTGGCCAGGGTGACATTGCTAACAAAGAGCCTGAGGTTCAAATTCTGTCTGAGTGGTGATAACCAACTTCTGTAACCAGTGTGAATACTAAGAAGTCCTGTTTCCCCACATACCTCATGTTGCAAGCCCATCGCTCCTCAGAGCTTGCTTTATGCCAGGCTGAAGGAATTTCTGTCTAGCACATTGTCTTGTGGCAGAAGGAAAAGAATTCACAGCTGTGAGCTGGTTTCAGAAGCTTCTGCTTAGAAGCAACACGCCTCATTATTGTCCCCATGTTTTCCAAAGCAAGTCACGTGACCACTCCGGAAGTTGGGTGGGGGATAAGGCACACTTCACAAGGCCATGCCTGATGTCTGGGAGAGACTCTGTAAGTCACCCAATAATTTTGAGTTATATACCAAGCCTGACACTCCTCTTCCGGGAGACCTATATATTTTGAGCAGGAATATCTACTGCTCTGTGATACTCATACATATAAAATAGTATCTCATCAGTATCTTTTCATATGTTTAATCACTATTGGAATTTTGTCTTCTGTGAAAGTCCTATGCATATAATTTGCCTATTTTATATTGGCTTGCTTTCTTTTCTTACTGAAGATCTAAATATTTTCCTATTTTCTGCATTGCAAAAATAGCCATATTTTAAAAATGGGGTCGATAATGAACTTAAGTTGTGTGTCTGTAGTAAGGAATACATAACAATAAATGTTAAGAATTTGATCATATGTAGCATATGGTAAATTCTCAATAAATGTGAGTTATTAATATTGTCTAGAATGCAGTTCAGCAAATTATAACCCGTGGGCCAAATGTGGCCCTTAATTTTTATAAATAAAGCTTTATTGGAACAGAGCCACACACATTTGTTTAAGTATTATCTATGGCTGTTTTGTACTACAAAAGCAAAGTTGAATGATCGTGACAGAGACTGTTTATCTCACAAAGCCCAAGGTATTTACTATCTGTCCCTTCCCAGAAAAAGTTTGCCAGCTGCTAATCCAGACTGATGAGTTAAATGGGGATATAATGGGGAGCATCACCCAGCAGCCTTTAGGTCCTAAAGGCTGGTTTTGATCTCTAACCTAGATGTCAGGACACAATATAATGATTGATTTACTATCTTGGAAGCAGAGGATGGAAGTGGTTTCAAAGGCTTCTACCTGGTCTTTCCCACTATGAGAAATCTTTCCTCACCAAACCAAGCACCGTTGTAAAAGTTCTGACAACCACTTTGTCTAATTTGTGAAGGTCCACGGTTCCGGTGGACCTAATAGGAGTTGGACCTGGGCCAGAAGTCCAGTGTTACTGTCATCCACATTTGCTCTACTGTGTCCTAGAAGGACAGGATGATGATGCTTTGTATTTCTGGATATTAGTGACTACCCAAGACCCTGTGCCCAACATCAAGATGTATGAGTATTTCCCTTGAGGAATATACAGTATCTGAGCAAATGGCCATAAGCCTTTTGGGGATGAATTGAGGGAATCCTTACCTTCTACACTCACCACAGTGTTTCAGGGTACATCCTGCTTGAGACCCAGCCTCTGCTTCAGAAAATGGATTCCAGATTTGAAAACTGGTGCATGTCCAGAAACTGGGCAAGGGGTTGTGGCTTTGTTGTGACTCTTATGAAAGCGATTGCTTGCAGCCTCTTAATCATCTATTCTTTATTTCTTGATTGTATAGATAGGATAGTATCTTTTCTGATCACATATATCTGGAAAGGCCATCTTCTGTTCACTGTTTCATCAACTCCTGAAGCTCAGGTGGCTGCCACGTCACGTAGGCTGCTCACTGTGATACGGTGCATCCGTGAGGTTGAACACTTCCACTGTTTTCCGTTGTTTGGGGATCCTGTTTGGGAAGATATATATTCATTATTGCTCTGATAAACTGAGGTAGACACGCTTTGCTGCTCTGATAAGAAGAGAGTCAGGCAGGTCCTTCCAACAAGTGGAGTCAGTCCGTAGGTTTCTGGGTCTCATAGCACAGCGCCAGACCAGCGAGCCCTCCTCAGCGGACCCTTACATTCCACCCTGAAGACTCTGTCACTGCACTTCCACCATTTTAACTACAGTTCATGGGAGACATCACTTTTTTTAAGCTTCCATAGCCATCTAGCAGCAGCAGTAAACAAAGTCTCCTGAGACCTCGACTAGGGGGCAAATCCCCCATCCTGAGAATGCTTCCATATTGAAACATTCTCTTATTCGGTTCTCTATTCTTTTGTTGATTCTCCATTCTCAGATGCACTCGAGGCTCACACATGGTCACCTTAGCCACGTCCTGCAGCTCCTCTGTCCGATGGCCCTGTCTCTTTCTTTGCAGACCCAGCAGTTCCCTAGTCAGGTGCTGATCTGGTGTTCAGAAGAGGGTAGGGACCGAACTGAGGATGGAGTTGGAAAATACAATTAAAACCAAAATTTCCTTCCAATCCAGGAAACCCTCTCCACAAAGATACAAGAGAAAGAAACAGTTTTATTATTGAATAAGCATAGTAATAGAATGTGGCGTGCATCACAGGAACTCCATTAAGAGATTGCTAAGACAGAAAGAAATCTTACTCTTTTATAGAACCAAGCAGGTACAACCCGTAACACACATGTTCTCCAGATATGCAATAACTGTTTCAAGTCAGAGGACTTAGACCCTATTTGTCACACATTTTTCTCAAATTCACCTGGTAATTGGAGCGATCATCTGCATTTGCTAATTGGCATTATCCAAAGGACAAATGAGTCTCTACCATTATGACTAGAGGTCGTTTTGAAACTTGAAGTGAGGGGCCTCTGAAGTTAGGCTCCTACCTCCTCCCACAGAAACTGGAAGATAAGGGGGCTATATTTTTTGAAGATTACATTTCAAAAAAGAGATGCTTCCCGGGTTCTAAAGAAAAACATTACTGGGTTATAAAGCTGACAAGAGGCTTATTTAGCTTTTAAAAAGATTTACATACATTTCAAGGTGATAGAGAAAGAATTTACAAGTTTTCTAAAGTCAATACTCTAAGAAAAGGGATTCTTTCCTTATTTTTACAGGCAGAATTAAGCCTCTTATTTTTCATCTGTATTTTCCCTTTTAGGGTCATGTATTTACCTGCAAGGCAGAGTTGACACTGTCTTTAAGTAGTGGCCAAATCGACACATCTAGAGAGTTCATGGGTATCTGGGAGCTCTTGTTTTCCAAGTGCATCAACCCGGAAATCACGCTGCCACTTCTCATTCAAGATTCTGACCTTGGTATAGGAGACCTTCTAGAGCTGAGAATCCAATATTTTCTTCAGTTCCGCTGTTCTTAGGATTGAGTTGTGGGCCTTAGCCTTTTCTGTTCTTAAATGTTGCCCTGCCTCCAACTTTCACCTTCAGCCTTAATTGCTAACCCCAGGCTTCCATTGTCTTTCCCCAAAAACCTATTACTCCCAGATATGGCCATTAAAGTCTGCCTTCCTCTTAATTACCATCCTTCACGCCTCATCTTCCACAGGTTTACTGCAGGTGAAACTACTGACAACTGTACAGCCACTGTATGCAAAAGTCAATACCCCACCCACCACCGGTGATGTGGTTGTCGCCGCCAGTCACCGGAGGCCAATTCTGTTTTGCAGTCTCATTCCACAGTTAGTTGCCCAAACTAATATCCAGATGCACAATTGGAACTCCTTAGAAGCAGACTCTGAGATGATTTGATGCAGGAGCTTTATTGGAGAGCAGTCTTACAGATAGCACCTCCTGGAGAATGAAGGGATCAGGACTAGACCAAGACAGAAGTTGGGCTCCTGGGAAGTGATACTAAGGGTGATTGCATATAGAGCTCTGGAGCTGGTTGCTTTTGCATGAGAGTCTAAATAAGGTGGGGGGTGGGCTTTATAATTTAATACCGCTCATCATTTGGCCCCTGAATCAATTTCTTTTCTTTGGAGTTTTTAAATGAGTGAGTAGATCTTGGTGATCGTTATCTTAAAATATTTCATTTCATCTGATATTTATATAGCTCTTATCATGTACCAGGAACGATGCAATTATTTAAGATCACAAAAACCCTATAGGTTAGGCATTATTATTATTATTATTAATTATTATCCTATTTTATAGATTTATTGAATATGTATGAGCTGGACACCATTCTAGGCACTTGGGATATATCAGTGAAAAAGAGAGATAATAAAATGTTAAGGCTTTCATTTCATATTAAGGAACTAAATAAATAACAATATTATTATATTCTATGTATATTATTTATGTAGTGATGAAAGGTATAATGGATAAATAGATAAATAGAAAAAGTCTAACCTAGTAAAAGTGATTTGGAATGATGAGGACTGAGATGTTGCACATGGTCTTTTTTATTATAAGTGAGACATCTAAGCAAAGATTTAAAGGAGGTTGGAGAATAAACAATGTAAATAAGTCCAAAAGAAATGATATCTAAGTTGGAACTTGCAGAGTGCTTGGGTACGATTAGACAGCAAATAACAATTCACAGAAGTCCATATAAAGGATAAGGGCTTCTAGATAGTGAAGGTGTGTGAGCACCATGCAGGCATGGGTGGAGAAAGACCATTATTGTTTGGCCTTACCAGTGAGGATAGTAGTGGATAGTTAGTGTCATTTCCTGCAAAGTAGGTACGTTTTGTAAAGTAACTATGAGGGCACTACTTTGGATATGTTAGTTTGAAGATCACTGATCCATTTAGCAAGCATTTTTTTAATTGTCAGAGTGAAACACTGACACTAATAGGTCTAAGGTAGTTGATATTACTGTCAGGAACACAGGGTCTCATCCTTGTGGCTTACCATTTAATGAGAATACAAATTAGGGATGCCTGGGTGGCTCAGTGGGTTAAGTGTCTGCCTTTGGGTCAGGTTATGATCCCAGGGTTCTGGGATCGAGTTCCGCATAAATACTCTCTGCTCAGCAGACCAGGGAGTTATATATATCAGTTATATATGTAACCGATAATACAGCGTTTCAAGGTGTCATCATGAACTTTTATCACAAACTCATTATACAAATTTCCAAAACTTTGAAAAAGTAGTACAACATGAACATCCATGTACATTCAATTTAAATGCAACAATAATTGATATTTTGCTATATTTGCTTTGTATCTTTCATCCTCTTTCCATGTATACAAATATATGTAGTATACATATATGTGTATGTAAAGTTTACATATGGATTTTTTTTTGTTGTACCATTTAAAAGTGGCATCATGAAATTAAACAGTAATATGGGTTATATTTTGATAATTGTTTTTGTGGTAGGACTTTTTAGAGCAGATGTGAATTTCATATAATGTTTAGACTGCCAATTTCACAAGATAAAAACTCTATAGTGATTAATTGCTCTGATCACGTGAATTCATTTGTTTAAGTATTCTGAAAGCTGCTGCATTCTTTAAAAACACTTTCTTGTTTTCTGAAAATTTCTATCTCATGCAATCAATCTTACATCTATAATTTGATCTGTTAAATCAAGAACAAAGTATTTGCAGGGTGCCTGGGTGGCTCAGTGGGTTAAAGTCTCTGCCTTCAGCTCAGGTCATGATCCCAGGCTGTTCAGCAGGGAGCCTGCTTCCCCCTATCTCTCTGCCCGCCTCTCTGCCTACTTGTGATCTCTCTCCTCTCTGTCAAAAAAAAAAAAAAAAAAAAAAAAAGAACAAAGTATTTGTTAGTACACAATTTTTAGAGAAGAGTATTTAAAACCATGAAGTATTTGATCTCTGTATCCAAACCATCTGAAAAATACGAATACACACACACACACACACACACACACACACAAGTATATAATCACCTTGTTTTGCTAACATTATTTTAAACTCTGGAAAACAATTGCTATTTTTTAAATATCCCACAATACCTAGCATAGTAACAATATATACATCTACATATATATAAGATGGTTTGATGAATAAAATGCTAAAAAACCATTGCTCTGATCTCCCTTGGTTTTCATTAGCCCTACATCAATAATGCCAAATCCTTTCATGAGACTTAGGTACTGTTTTTGGGTCAATTCATAACAAGAGAGGCATCTTGTAATTACATTTATACCTTAGATAAATATAATTTTCTTCTAAGGAAATACTTCACACTTTTTGAAATATTACCTCATTCATCTTTCCAGCATCCCTAGAAGGCCAGAGTTAATCTTATTATTCCTTTCTTATATGGGTAGAAACTGGCTTGCAACGTGTAAGAAAGATTTGTTCGGAGTCACAGATCATCAAAGGCAAAGTAGATTTCTAATTCAAATTAGCAAGTTATTTTCAGGATGAAGGGATTTACCATGTACTGCAATTGGTTTTATTTTCAGTGTTATTTCTACCCTTGCCAGGTGTTTAGCTATGTGTCCACACCTTTCCTAAAAGGATTCAGCTCTGACCCTATCTATACTCTCTCCATAGCTTAAAATTGCTCTCTATCTGTCCCCTGAAATAAAAATCAATGGTTGAGCAAAGGTTTGTCTCCCTGGGCAAATTAGCTGTGCATTAAATATTGGCAATCAAACAAAACGAAGCAAAAAAGATAGCTATCATTTTGTGGAGGCTGCATTTTAGTTCAAGTATCTTTTGTCAGTGCTGGATAACTCCAGCAAGCTTAGGACAATATGTGACCAGTACCGGGGACCTAGAGGGGAAAGTTGTCAAGGTAATTAGAAATATGATAGAGGTTTAGACCAGCAGGTCTTCCATTGAATCCCTTCCCTTGTTACCAGCCCAGCCTCTCTAATCCTCCGTCCTGCTCCATAGGAGTAGCCGCCCTAAATGCAATAGCTAACATTCATCACTGCTGGGTCTTTTGTACTTGTCTTTGAATTTTCCACATGGCATCCCTATATCTACTATAGGAATATATAAATAGTGGTGAATGCTGAAGTTGGGAAGTCACATGTCATTTTTACTGTCTTGAGGAATGAGAAGTAAAACAACCAGATAGATGACGTTCTCAAGACCTGTTGAAAAGGTAGAGAGAAGAATAAATGGCTGAAAGGACCAGTAAAGGTTCAGGATGCCTTCCTGGTTTTAATATGGAAGTAACTAGAGATTAGGAAAATATCAATGAAAAGAAAGCAGTTCTTTCTGACAGCTAAGAAAGAGGGTGAAGATGTATCCTTGACATCTTATTCACATTCACATGCAAAGGTAAATGTTTCTCTGGCCTTCCGGGACACACTTGGCAGTGGATGGCCTCCCTCCTTGGTCCCTAATTCCTATTCTTTGAGTGGCACCCTGGTTCCCACTCAAAGTAGAACTAGGTGGCCTTAAAAATGAGTGCAGAGAGGGGATTGGCTGCTTGAGGGAACTTTTGGGGCAACAGAAACATTTCATGATTGTGGCATTGGTTACATTTTACAAAACCCCTTTAATTTATACCCCACTTTCATAACTTTTCTTGTACATGATAGCTCAATAAAGTGTTTTTTTTAACTCAAAAAAAAAAAAAAGAATCCAAACAATTAAAGCAAGTTATTGATTGACTCATTGATGTATTTATTAGTGAAACTCATAGTTTCTAAATACTTTATACAAGTGGTTCTGACCCAGAATTTTGTAACAGAATAACACTGGGAATTGTTCCAGTTATAGACATGCCCACAAATGTATACATAGTTAGAAAAGGTTTCCCATTTGGTGTTGATGTGCACCCTTAATTAAGAACTATTGCTGGGGCGCCTGGGTGGCTCAGTGGCTTAAGCCTCTGCCTTCGGCTCAGGTTATGATCCCACAGTCCTAGGATCGAGTCCCACATCAGGCTCCCAGCTCCACGGGGAGTCTGCTTCTCCCTCTGACCTTCTCCCCTCTCATGCTCTCTTTAACTGTCTCTATCTCAAATAAATAAATAAAATCTTAAAAAAAAAAAAAAGAACTACTGCTGGGGCGCCTGGGTGGCTCAGTGGCCTAAGCCTCTGGCTTCGGCTCAGGTCATGATCTCAGGGTCCTGGGATCGAGCCCCATCTCGGGCTCTCTGTTCAGCAGGGAGCCTGCTTCCCCCTCTCCCTCTGCCTGCCTCTCTGCCTACTTGTGATCTCTCTCTCTCTCTGTCAAATAAATAAATAAATAAGATCTTTAAAAAAAAAGAAAAAATAACTACTGCTAAGACTATGTTATACACAGGTCTGAAGGCTTTGATTCTCACAAGTCGATACAGAACATGACAATTTTGGTATGAAAAGGAAAAAAAATATGAACATGAAAATAAAAGTCTTAGTTAAAGGATGCGGAAAATTCAGGAAAAAGTCAGTTGGTCATTTGATATATTTGCAAACATTAGGTTGTAGCTATTTTTCTCTGCAAAAGCAAACTCCATGTCTATGATTTGTTTTCTGTTGTTATATTGGACTTGAATGTAGCTGTTGGCCACTCCTCTCTTGAGAGCTTTGATTTCCAAAGAAGAAAGCATGTGGGAGTGTAAACAGATCTTATTTATAAGAAACTTATGCTGATGAAACTCATTTGCCTTGCTGAGAAGTTAATTAGAATCTTCCTTACTAATACCAATTACACATATTTCTTGGCTTATTCTTCTTGGCCTGTGTTGAAAAGATTAGCAGACTACTTAGTTTTCCTCCTCAGGCCCAGTTGATGAGTCCTTCTTACCCTGTGTGGGCTGTGCATATGGGCATATACATACACTGTGTATATGTACCCTATACATGTGTATATGTACATATATATATGTGCATATATATGTAGTATATGTAGTTGCATATATAAGAAAATGTTCGGTGTTAATGTTGCAAGGAATAAATATGAATGATAATGCCATGAATGAAAATGATTGTGTTTTTTGCAAAAGGATATTTTGCAAAATATCCTTTTGCAAAAAAGGATATTCAAAAAAACAAGACTTTTCTGTAAATTTTTGAGAAAAATTTATGTTTTAAGGGAAATATGCTCAAAAAAATCAAACTTCTTACATAACAAAAAAAGTAACAGTGTCCTTAATTAAATTTAATCTTCTTTAAGTTTTGAGAGAAAAATAATATTTCTAAAATGACCATTGTGAATGTATTTTTACTTTTACTATAATAGATTCTAAACTTTAAGTCTTCAAATCCAGGAAGATTATATCATTAAAGGATATTGTTTTAGTTAACTATACCAGACAATAAGAATTTAATTACAAAACTCCATCTTTCTAGTGTTGATTATCTTCAACTATCTCAAAATATTCTCTAAATTAGATTGTTATTTTTCTGTTTGTTTTTGTGAGTTTGTAGAGATTATTTTACAGCATCAAACAACAAAACAGTTTGTTGAAATTCTAAAAATGTTGTGGCTCATAACTCTTATTGCTTATTGCATTTAGTGATCACATTTTTTCTGCCCAACTGGATTCTAAGTTCCCAGAAGGAAGAGATTATACGTTGTACCTGGTTTCTCTTCTTCATACTCCACTGAAAATATACTTACTCTACAGAGTTCACTGCTTCTCTCTCAGTTACCACATCTAATAGTCTTTTACACTCCTTTGCTCATTTTTTTTCCTCTCAGAGACACTGGACACTGATTACTACTTCATCTTTTTTAGACTCTTTTAATGTCCATAATGCTATATTAATCTTTTTATGTCTTTGAACTCTTCTCTGTCTTCTTAGTCGGCTCCCTTTTTTTCAGGGCCCTAAATTTGGGTCTTCTATGGGGTCTGGTTCTCAAACTCCTCGCATATCTCAAAAAGGATTTCTTCCGTGTCTGCCACTTTATTGATGCTACTGTGAAAACAAAATAAAAGCATGCCCTTGGCTCAGAAAACTTGTGGCGGGGGTGGGGGCGAGGGGTGATAGGTCACATTCAAATTCAAACATCCTAGTTATCAGCTCAAGGCTCTCCCAGAGCAGGCCATTTTTTAGCTAAGAGCATTTCATTACTCTTTTTTGAAAATGGTTATGTTTATGCTGTTGGCTTTTTATTTACCCAGATGAATGCTTCATCTTGTTTGTCTTTTCAAGGACTGTGTCTCAGGAGTTTATTTGGTCTGCATAGGTGACATAGCAAGCAAGTAGTTGGGAAGATGGAGGGTATTTGAATTAGGCCTAGGCACCACCATGAGACCTGTGGTGATGTAATTGACAAAGACTTAGACACTCACAGGGAAGGGACAGGTTTGGGAATCAAGATGAACTCTATCCCTTGGTCATGGAATGGATTCAGTCAGTTCACTTATCCTCTTTGTTCTTATTTAACCAAAAATAACTCTCCAAATGATTGTGAGAGTTAAATGAAATAATCTACAAATTTTTCCATGTTGAGAGGTCATATTTTTTTCAGTTCTGGAAAATTATCAGCCGAATACTGATTCTATATTATTTTCTCTCAACTCTTTTTTTTTTAATTTCTCTTAAATATTGAGGTTTTTTGGTCAATATTGTATTTCTCTAATCTTTGAAATTTTTCATATTTTTTATTTTATCTATCTGTGACATTCTGGTAATTTCTTTTGATCCACCCTTTTTAGACCCAAATTCTCTCTTTATCTGGCCTGTGTATAGTCCAGCTGTTGTCCTTTTTGTTTCAATGATTATATTTTTACTTTTAGGATTTCTACTTGGTCCTTCTTCATATTCCCTCTTATTTCATTATTTCCCACCTTTGCTTTATGGTGTGATTATTCCTTTTATACCTTTAGATATTTTAAACATACTTAATTTAAAATCCTTTTCAACATAGCTTAGCTGTGAGAGTAATATTAGCTCCCGGTGTTGGCATCTGCTTTTTTTTTTCTTTTTTCATTTAAAAATCACAACAGAATTCCAATTGAGGCCATTGTTGTTATAGAGATACTATTTATATAAGCAGAGTTATAGCTTTAGTGGTAACAAAATGATTCTTTGTGATCTCATGTATTTTGAGGTGAGTAAATCATAACAGTAAAAACTCATGGCTCCTTGCTTAGCTATACCAATTACAGAGGGCACCTTACCATCACAAAATAAATAATTGTTAACTCCTTTCTTGGAGTAAGTTTTCCCTAGGTTTTTAGAAGTATTTACTACTTGGGGATTTAAGCACCTTTGGGATTAGTTAGTACCCATTATTTTAATTTTACAACCAAGTTAAGTGACTCCCACCACAAACTAACAAGAAGATAAATCTTGGCTTTTTATGTGACCTTGTCCTAAAGTAGTCTTGTTAACAAGTAACATATTATCAGCTCCTGAGGGGTGTGTGTGTGTGTGTGTGTGTGTGTGTTTATTAGTTTATACCTTCTTCCAGAAACTAGGGAAGTGTTAACATCAATTCAGTCATCTCTACTACTTACCTGGCAGAAATCATTACTCACCTTTGAAGAGCAGTAGTACACCAGAGAGTTCTCAAACATAATTTATTATTCTCAAATCATCTTCTAACAAAAAAAAAAAGGAAGAAAGAAAACTACCATTCTCTTCATTTTTATAGATAGTAAATTATAAATGTTTTAAAAGAATACATTTTCCTTTGTCCAACACCACCAATAATTATCTTCAATTAATATCTATGTCCATGGATAAGTGACTTATAAAAACAAAATACAGAAAATAGTAAAATGACATTGAACATGATTTGTTCTTTCTTTGAATATTTAGAAAGTATTTTGTGATAATATAGGGCTTCATTGTCATCACTGAGGACGATAGTTTTTATTGAATCTTTATTGCAGAAGCAAGTTAATAGGTATTCGATTGTTAGACTGACAGGTAACTCTAATTTCGGCACAAAGTTGACTATAGATTGTTTGTTTTTGTTGTTTGGATTTTTTTTTTTTTTTACATTGCTTTTCTTCATCTCTGCAGAAAGCTCACAAATAGGGTAAAGAAGTTTCCAGGGAAGAATGCTCCTTCCAAGGGGTCGGTGTTTTCATGGGAATGGAGGTGGGTCACACTAGGACAGTAGTGCTGATCAATTAGAGTGCAAGCCACGCTGTCTGATACTTCCCTGGGCTCTTACTCCAGGATTGCTTGGATGAAATGTCCCGCATGAAGGATCCATTGAGTGAAAGGATACACTCAAAAGAATTCTATATGCAAGCACCTTCTGGCTGGTAATTGTTTAAGCACCACTAGAAGATTAAAAAAAAATAGGCTCTGATTTGTAAGTTGATGACTCCTCTGGTGTAAATACTCTCACAATGACCTCTATTTCAGGTACCCGTGGTTTGACCACCACTTAAACAATTGGCTCTTCTGAGCCAGTGCAAACCAACTCGAGCACTCCACTGAAATTCTTCCCTGTGTAAGTGTAATATAATAGGAAAAAATAAAGCAATCTGTTGTAATGTGATCCCCTCAATTAACTGGGACCCAGTTGAAAACAAGGACTACGTTTTTCACCCCAGAAACTGTATCCCCACCAAAGGACAAAGATGAAACAAACAAACAAAAAACCAACCATGAGATGAATCTCCTATGATTGAATGTGACTTATGTGCTCTGTTGTATTGCTTTTACTGGGATTTATAGAAAGAGCATGAGTGTTTGTTGTGTATTAGAGTCTTTTTTTTTTTAATATGTGAAGAAAAATCGCTCCTGCTTCAAAGGGCTAAATCAACA
Source organism: Nasua narica (assembly GCA_028533885.1). Lineage (NCBI taxonomy): Eukaryota > Metazoa > Chordata > Mammalia > Carnivora > Procyonidae > Nasua > Nasua narica. Next base: position 72,584,483 of record CM052808.1, on the reverse strand, counting down.
GAAGTCAAGAATAAATATCATTGCTTTTACTTCCTTAACTTTAATCACTTGTAGACAAAAAGATGTTTTTGCCAATAATTAATTAATGTAAAATGTGAACATATTAAACAAACAACATGATTATATGGCATTATTTGAATGACAACAGTTAAACCCATTTGCTTTTATTTCAGAGGATATAGAAAACCCACTTCCTAAACTGTGTAATTTCTTCTAGGTTTAGTTACAGAATAGTTCCAATGGTTCTACCATTTTTATTTAACAATATTTTTATTAGGAAAAATATTTCAGTAGCATTAATTAAAATGTCACTCATAACTTCATAATTGCAATTACATATTTCTTACCTTTCTTAGTGCATGTGTTTATATTGCTGTATATGTCATTGACTTTTTTTCATATTGTTAGTCTTTATTATATTATCCTTGGTTCATAGCTATATAGTACTAGTGATTGATTGTTTTAATATTACATAATACTATGATGAATATTATCCCAGATGTTGTAGATTCTTAAATAAATTCTTTTAATTTCCCAAATAGAATTAGCTATAGTTTTTCATCGTATGATGAAGTTATTCAGTGGCACCTCTTAATCAGGGCTTTGGTAACAACACAGTTTTACCAAGTGCAAGGTAAATTTTCGGAATCATATTTCTGTACATAAAATAAGTACATATTTTTTCAAGAAGCATTATCTTTTACATAAGCTTCTCCCCCAAAATCATGACTCTTCTGTTTTTCATACAAACTTATAATCTAAAAGCTAAAATATTAAAATAAAATTGTGACTGTTTATTAGCACTTTACCTTTAATTCTCACAATAATCCTGTGAGATAAGTACTACTATTACCCCCAATTTACAGATGAGAAATCAGAGGCACCGAGCAGTTAATTAACTTGCCCAGTAGTACAGCTAATAGATAGTACTTTTTGTTTGTATTTTCATAAGACACATCTGTGTTAATCAGTTTCCTGAGGCATCTTGAAAGATAACAGGTGTAAAATAATTTTAGGTGGTTTAATAATAATGAAGCAAAATAAAATCTCACCAAAAATAATACAAGTGTGTAGAAATTTGACAAGGGAAAAATTCCTTCCTATAACTGGAAGGAGGAAAAAGAACAAACCAAAACACTTAAAAATAAGTCAAACGTATGGGAAAAGATAAAGATTAAACAACCAGGTAGATTCATCATTCACAATATTTTGAAATACAGTATTTCAAAATTACTTCACTTTATGTTTTAAAAAATGTATATTTATTAAAATCTGACTTCCTACTGTATTATTCTGCTGAACCCCTCAGGTACCAAACGTGGAAGAACAATACACAGAGGAGCGCAATACAACTGACTAATACCAGTGTTGTGTTTCCGGTTGAGCTATTTGCTTGTTGCATATCTGAATCCTTTTTTTTTTTTCCTCTCCTACTTCATAGGCTCTTCTTGTGGGGTAAAGAAAATGGTTTATTTAGCTTAAGTTGGTGGACACATAAGAGTTACTTAGTAAATAACTTTGATAATGAATGTTCACATTAATAAAAACTTCCTGAGAAATTACATTGTTAGAAAAATAGAAGAGGTATACAAAGATATTTTCAAAAACGTGAGCAAGTTTTCCTGGATCAGTAATTATGATGCTATACAATTTCCCAAGAGATGTTTGCCATTAGGCACAAATTCCTGTAGAATAACTTATTCATTTATCTATCTATCTATCTTTCAAGTTTTTCTTTAAATTCTAGTAAGTAACATATCCTTTAGAATTCCTTTAGAATGTAACCCTTTCTTGGATAGAGAAAAACTCTAAATCTTTGGAAAACTATGCTATTCACCCCAGTGTTAGGTACTAACAGTTTTCCACTTAGTTGAACTGTTAATTTCAATGTACGTGATTCAATTATATCTTACTGTATTACTTGTTAATGTTCATATCAGTGAGAGTGCTATTCTCTATTTGTGTGCATAGTGATTGTTATAAGTAAATTACCTCAAATTCTATTTGAAATTTGGGGTAATTTTTTTTAAAGATTTATTTATTTGAGAGAGAGAGAGAGGGAGAGTAGAACATCAGCACATGTGAGTGTGTGTGGGGGGTGGATAGAGGGAGAGAATCTGAAGCAGATACCCCACTGACTGCACACCCCTGTGTAGGGCTCAATCTCATGACTCATGAGATATGACCTGAACCAAAGCCAAGAAAGAGGTGCTTTACTGACTGAACTACCCAGGTCCCCCATATTTGGGGTAATTTTTTGGGATAATTTCTAATAAATAGGTAACTGTGATAAAACACACTGACAGTTTTTAATTAGGCTCCATTTTTGCCATCAGTTTAGTGGTAATTAGTATAATCATATTATTTTAAAGACTAAAATTCCAAGGTTCTCCTTTTTTTTTAACATTTTTTATTTAAATTTGATTTAGTTAACATATAGTGTAGTATTAGTTTCACAGGTAGAATTCAGTGATTCATTAGTTGCATAGAACACTCAGTGCTCATTACATCCAGAACCCTGCTTAATGCCCATCACCCAGTTACCCATCCCCTGCACCCATGTCCATTCCAGCAACGTTCAATTTGTTTCCTAGAGTTAAGAGTCTCTTATGGTTCACCTCCCTCTCTATTTTCATCTTACTTTATTTTTCCTTCCCTTCCTTTGTGTTCACCTGTTTTATTTCTTAAATTCCACATATTAGTGAAATCATATGGTATTTGTCTTTCTCTGACTGACTTATTTTGCTTGGCATATAATACCTTCTAGCCTCATTCTTTTTGATGGCTGAGTAATATTCCACTATATACATATACCACATCTTCTTTCTCCATCATCTGTCGGTGGATATCTGGGCTCTTTCCATATTTTGGCTATTGTGGACATTTGCTGATAACCACTGGGGTGCATGTGCCCTTCAAATCACAATGTTTGTATCCTTTGGATAAATACCTAGTAGTGCAACTGCTAGGTCATAGAATTTTCCCCCAGTTTTATTGAAATATAATTGACAAATAAACATTGTACATATTTAAGGTATACAAAGTGATATTTTTGATACATGTATACATTGTGAAATATATTACCACGATCAACTAATTAACGTACCTCTCACCACTATACATAGTTAAACATTTGTGCATGCGTGCGTGTGTGTGTGTGTGTGTGTGTGTGTGTGTGAGTGTGTGACTGGTGAGAACACTAAAGATCTACTCTCTCCTTTTTTTTTTCTCTTGCAATATGGTTTCAGTTACATGTAGGGAAGTGGGTAGAGTACAGACCTAACTTCCTTTTTCCAAACAAGACAATGTAACTCTTGAGCTTTGGAATAGGGCAAACTTTATGTCTGCTGTATGTCCAATTGCCAAAATCATTTTCTACATAATCTCTGATTGTGTATTGTAGTACCTCTGTGGGCTTAATTACTGGATTTTTCTTTGCATGGTATGGGAATTAAGATGAATGGCTTAAACAAGAAAGGCTGAAAACTATGTTATTCTTTCAAGTTCAAGATTTCAGATATCCTTGAGAGAAGGAAGACTTCCCAAGTGGTTTTAACTGAGAAAGTTTTATTCTCATTCAAACCTGCTATCACACATTACTTCTCATTCTTTATTTCTTTACCAGTCTAATACAAAGCCATTTCTCTTAAATGAAATACTATGATTTTAAATGAAAGAAATATTTTTAACTTTCTTTTCCTTGTGTTCCCAAATGGAAACCATCAGAGTTAATCTTTTTTACCCATTAATAATCTGTATCTTTCTTCTTCCTTCCACAGAATCAACTGTGCTTGGTTAAGCTTAAAGGGAGAATTTCAAATAGCCAGTTTCAAAAAAAAAAAAAAAAGCCCTAATGTATTTTGTACCAAATAAGCCCAGTTGGGGCAAGATGTTCAGTTTCAGTGCAGCTCAGTAAGTCTCTTGTCAAAAAGTTATATTTTATTGTAGTAACCCCAAGTAATGCAAACCCTCATTTATTATTTGTCTTTAGTTCAGAGTGAATTCCTTTAAAATAATAAGCTCTACTTTTTCTCACATAATACTAGGGAGCCGTTTATACCTAAAGCAAATCATATGGTTAATTTTTATTATTGATCATTTTACCAATAACTATGCCTTAATTTCCTCATCTGTAAGGGAAGTGGGTTGCTTGCATTAATGATATTTAAGTTTTCTTACAGATACAATCTAAAATTATCGTTTTGTGTGGGTGGTTAAAAACCACTATTGGGATAATACAAGATTTTTCTTAGGAAATTAAAAAACAAGACTTAAGACATTAAAAATCTGAGTGCCTGGAAATAAAATCATGGTAAAAGCAATAAGAAAATAGTGTGTGTGTGGGAGGGGAGGAAGACAGAGGAAAGATGCAGGATTGCCTTTATTAGATGGTGTTTCTCCTCTTTCGTACCCTGTTTGAGAGCTACCCATTGCTAGATCCCTGCTAAGCTAACAAAAACACAGCATCTTCATCGGTGACTGTGCTGTGTTAAGATGTGAATAGTTGAAATGTTGATGACCCTCCATATCAGAGGACAATGAGCCTCTCTTTTTTAGCTTTGTCATCCACAACTTCATATACTCCGTGCTCTGGCAGGATCAAGCAACACTCTGTTCTAATTATATACCCCACACATCTCAGCTTATCTCATGCTGTTCCCTTTGTCTGAAATCTGCACCTGCCCCGTCCCAACCTTACAGATTTCTGGCTATCACTCAGGGCCCAGCTTTCATGAAGCCCAGCTTGACATGATTTCTCTCTCAAGACCATTGCAAACAGCTTTATTTCACAGTTATTTGTGCCCTGCTTTTATTCCCCTTTTTAAAATTCAAGTTTTTTATTTCATAGGGGCTATAATAGTGAATCTTACTCATTTTTGTTTTCTCTCTCCTTTCTTGCCTTGGCTTCTAATACAAAGCACGTAACAGGTAGATTTAAGAATTGTACAGAGAATGCATGTCCCTCAAATTAATGTCCTCTTTAATGAGTTTTGTCTGCATTTTATAGGTATGAGAGAGAGCACAGCAGGGCAGGTAGCAGCCAGCAGGCAGTGATGGAGTGAATAGCTTATGTTTTAACATTTGCTGTTTAACTATCTGTATTTTCTCTATGTAGAATGTACATTTTCCAGTAAACATTATATCTTACAGATCTTTTCATATAGATAATGAGTTCACTTCTTTCTTTTTAAATTGTATAGTATGGCTCACAACACATTATTTAAAGATTGTATTAATAAATGTAGCTTGGAAAATTCTTGATTTTACACACTTGTAAAGTGAATGGTTTTGTAGGCAAGATTTTCAAAAGTGGATGTAGTGAATCAAAAGTAATGCATGTTTTTTTATTGACAGATTTTGTCAGATTGTCCATCCAGAACTCTCAAAAATGGGAGCTGAGAAATCCCCTTTCCCCATCAGGCAATTCCCCACACTGATACCGACACTAGTTCTTTTCAGCCTTTATACTTGTTGCCATATGATGGACAAGACATTGTATCTCATTGTGACCTCAATGTACAGTTGCCTGGTTATCCATGATAGTTTTTACTTTTTTTTTTCTGACTTGCTTCTGTTATGAAACTTCTATTGTAATGTTTATCTTTTTTCTTCTTGATTTTAAGATTATTCATCTATGAGTGTCATTTCTTGTTGTATGTGTTTCACATGTTTTTCCATATTTTTCTTTTTTAACTTTATAATGTCTTTTGTAGCTTTGGAACTTCATATTGTTTATTCAAATTTGTCAATATTCTGATTATGGTTTTTGCCATTAATCTTTCATAAGAGATTAGACCAGTATTGGTCTACATTTTCATATATTTTATTTTATATATATTTTTAGATTCATTTATTTATTTGAGAGAGGGAGAGACAGCGTGCAAGCAGGGGGAGGGCAGAGGGAGAGGGAGAGAGAGAATCTTCAAGCAGAGTCCCTGCTGAGTACAGAGCCTAAGTGGTGGGGGAGAGGGGTGTAGGAGAGGCTTGTTCCTAGGACTGGGAGCTGGAATCAAGAGTCAGCTGCTTCACTAACTGATCCCCCCAGGCACCCCTCATGTAGTTATTTTAGAGCTTAAAATATTTAGCTTATTATTCTGACTAGAATTCACTTCTGCAAATGATGTGAATTAATGATCTAAATCGGGTGTGTGTGTGTGTGTGTGTGTGTGTGTATCCTAATCCTATTATTGAAGTTTATTTATTTGAAATAATAATACCTTTATCTATAATAAAATTTCATATATCCTTGGCCTTCTTTTATACTTTCAATTCTGTTACATTGATATGTCTATTCTTATACCAGTATCACACTTTAACTTTTTTCAATAACTTTTGTATCTGTTTTAACAAATACTAGGACAAATTGTTCTTCGTAGTTCTTACAAAATAAAATCGATAGTTCCTACTTAGTTTTTTCAAGTGAAAATTGGGATCATCTTGTCAAGGTCCATTTTAAAAATTTTATGGAGGCTTTCATTGAATGAGTAAATTCAGGAGATTGAAATACTCATCTAGTTGAAAAGGTTGAGTCTTTAAATCTACAGACCTAATATGTCTTTCCTTGGTTTCAAACTTTTAAATTTTCCAATGACGTTTTATAATTTTCCTCATCAAATTTTTAGACATTCTGTTTTTTTTATGTACAATATAGTTTATTTACTATTATAAGTTGAGGTTCCCTTTTATTATTTTTCAGTTAAATACTGTTGTTTTCTAGGATAATTATTGATTTTTGCCTGTTGATCTTGCATCTAGTCACTAAATGCTCTTATTTGTTATGATAACTTAGTTAATTCTCTTGGATTTTTAGGTGGGCAATTAAATTATTTTCTAGCAAATCCAAACTATTCCAGTTTGAATTATTTTTTCTAATAATTTAACTTTTATTTCTTTTTATATTCCTATCGCATTTGCTGGAATTCTAGGGAAATGCAAGATCATAATAATAATAATGTGCATCCTTAATTTTTTCCTTAATTTTAATGAAATTTTTCTTGTATTTTTCCAGTAGTTACATTATTTGTTATTGGGTTTTGCTATATAACCATTAGCAAATTAAGAGAAAACTGGGGATTTCAATTTTTGAGTTGGAAATGTTTGTTCAGTCTTACCAAGTACTCTGTCATCATTTAGGGGGAATAACATGCCTTTTTCCTAAAATTGGCTCATAGGATAAATTTTAATAATGTATTTTTTGAACCTTTAATATATCTTTGCATTTTTGTTTAACCAATTCAATTCTGATACATTTTTCTTTTAATAATTAGGTGTTAGATTTTATGTGTCACTATTATATTTAGGATGTTTGCATCTGTATTCATAAATGAAATTTATCTAGAGTATTTTGTATGTTTTTCTGTGTGCTCTTATTGTCTGATCCTGTGCCAGAATTTGGTAAGTCTTACAGAATGAAATAGAAGGGTTTTATCGTTCTGTAGGGCCTGATTTGCTTGTTTCTTAGCTAAAATTACTTGCTTCTCTAAAGTCTCTCATAAGTGCCTTAGTTTCTATGGCCATGTCATCATATACTGCTGTTATTTCCTTAGTTGAATATATTTTAGTCAATGTTGACTAGCAGGAATGTGCTTCTTTTCTAAAGTTAGCATATAATTAACTTGCTTTTTAATAATTCAAGACAGATAAAATCCTAGATTATTTGTTTATAAATTAAAAGTGGTAGAGTTAACATTCGGGCAGAATGCACTTATTTAGTTTTTACACATATTGTATTGTGATATTTACAAAAATATTTCATAACATGGTAAAATATGTTTGATTTGATATGCCATTCATTATTATGCCTTAAGGAGACAAGTCTTTCAGTTTCCCATTTTATTTGTTGTTTTTCTCTTTAAAGTCAAACAGGGCTGATGGTAAATTTGAAGATCTAGCAGTGCTTCTTCAACTTCACTCTAAATTGAGACTATCACCCTGCTGTCCTAATTGAGTTGCTCGTGGTAACCAGTCATCTGATTGTTTGCCAGTGTTTTAAGGGCAGGTTTCTTTTGGGATAATTTATCCAGGTTTTAATGCTACTACCACAGCATGATGGTGATCATGGTTGATTTTTGCTTCATTTTTATTTTCCTTCTGCTTTTTCTTTCCCATTTATTAGAACCTAAGTGGAAAATCCTGAATGTACATCCCACCAAATAGGAATATTCCTCATTTATTTTGAATATCTAAGATGTAGAATCACAAATAGTACAGTAGTATTGACTTGTGTATTAACTTTAAATAAATCTTATGTATCCATTTACTTTAAATAAACAAAAAAGTTAATTCCTTGGAAGTTTATAATATACTCAACACAGAATACAAAAATGTGCATATATATCTCCTTACATGTATAAAATGATACAATTTTACTTTTCCATAGGCTAAAGGATTGACTTTCATAATTTTCAAAGCTATCCATTAATTCTCTTTTTGATTTTTGACTGTGGATTTTGGGGAAGGAAAAAAAAATTATGCATTTCTGGAGTTTGTGCAAATAAAATAAGGAATAATCTTATATTAGTAGCTTAAATGAATCTAAATATGAATCCTTAATAGAAAGATTTAATATTGCTTTAAGTGAAAAGTGAGATAATATGCAACAATTAAAAACCTGTGACTACAAATATTATAGACTGTATATAGGAAGTGAGAAAAAGGTCCCTAGGAATTTTAGGGCAAGGCTTGGAAAACACTAAACATTTTGGGAACACGTTGATAGAGTTAAATTAATATAGACCTTTGCTTTATATACCACTTAAAATGAGATCATTAGGTTGTTAGGGGTAGATGAACATTCTTTTTGTTTTTCTAAAATACTTTTTTCATGATTTTGGAAAGAACATTTGACACAACCAATGTTATTTACTGATGTATTCTTAAAGTACTTAATCTAGTTTGCCTATCTAAAACCGTAAAACATAGATCCACAAAAACTTACAGATAGGTTAATAAAATTCCCTAATATTTCAGAGAAACTTGAATCAATATCAAAAGCCACATAGCTGGAGAATTGCAGAACCAGGGTCCTAAGAGATCTGAAAACTTTAGATTAATCTTTTTTTTAAATAATGCTTTACATTAAAGCATCATATCCCATTATACCACAAAATCAGCCAATACATTAAGTAACCTTGAGCACATTCCTACCATAAAGTTGTTAATGTTACTATTACTATTTTTATTTGTAAACAAGTAATCATCCTTTTTTCTTGCTGAACTCTATTAACTAATTGCATTCTTTCCATGATCATATATCACATATAACCTTTCTTGAAAAATCTTACGTAGGCAGATAACATTCCCACATTCAAGTAGACAAATGGAGTTTACAGAAATGCATTAAGTAATTTATTTTAAAATATTATTCCAACTTTGGGATGCTTATTAAGGTGACTCCCTTGCCTCAAGTATGCTACATTTATCCAACCTTCACTCAAGTCCTTGTCTTGGACTCTGCTTTCAGTGGGACCCAAACTAAGAGATAGGAACATAAAAAAGAGAGATTTATTCAGGCTCCAAATATGTATTTTTGTGTATACATATCAATATATTTTATAAAATGCATTCATGTACATAATATATATACTTTGTGTGACTATCTGTACATAAGAACATATTCTAAAAGATATTCCGGCCGTGATCTCTGACTTCTCCATTGATCGCTAGGGCTGGTCAGGTGTAGCTGTCAAGTTAGTCCTTGCTTCCTGTTATTATCCTAAAGTTGTCCAATCAGTCAACACAGTTCCCTTTTCTTCCCATCCTAACAAATTACTCATTTATTTATAGTTCCATCATGTGAATATGTATTCATATTTTAAAACCATACCTATAATCCAATCTGATGCTGGTTTCTTGCTGAGAATCAGGACCTTCTTTTTTCAAGTATGAAAGAAACATTTAAAAAAAAATCTTCTATGCATCTATGAGGAATCATTCACACAAGTTACAAGGCATTCTCACACTTTTGGAAATAAAACTTTTTTAAGTATGAAAAAATGTGATTCTCTTCCCAGCACTTCTGAAATTTCTCCCAATGCCCTGATGGTTGGAGTTCTTCAGCTATAAGTCATTTACTGCAAAAATCAGAAAAACAGTGACTACAAACCTTGAATCATCAGGTTGGCAGGTTGAAGATTGGAGGTTAAGAGAGGGGCTGAGGTGTAGACAGCACTACTGGGGGGCAAAAAGGAAAGCTGAAGTTCAGAAACCAGCTGACGTTCAGAAACCAGGAGCAGCAACATCCTTTCGCACACCAGGAGTGTGAGAAGTTGAGTAATAATGGGCTGTCTGTCTGGTTTGCTCCCCGAAGAAGATCGCTAATGCCCAGTGACCCCATCCAAGGATCATTTATTTGGTGTGCAGTGGTTTTTGTGTCCTGAAATTCTGCACAGGTATTTGTGGATACCTGTGCGCATCAGCCCGGAAGCCCCAAGTTCAGGACATGCGCAAGCTTCTGGGACAGAGGATGGCACTCTGAACAGCTTGAAGCATATGGAGACATAGCTTGGCCCTGACAAAGGCAGGATTCAGTGGATGAAGTTCATGATTCACAGGTTGCGATCTGTAAATGACCCTCCTTTAGGAAAGATTTCTTAATTTTAGGAGGGCTTCTTTTTTTATTATTGGTAAGTACATTTTTCTACAATGAATACGTATCGAATTTGCACCTAGAAAAAACGATACCTAAAAATAGAAACTTACTGTATATCACCAACGAAACCCACTGTCTATGAGTACAAGGTTTTACTTTTTTATGCTTTTATTCTACAGTTGGTTATCTATAGATATACAAAGATTTATGTAAAAATGCACAATCTCTAAAAGGCTTCCAAAACTCAATCCATTTTACGTTATTATAATGCCGGGAATGGCCAGCTATCCCTGTACCAAGAGATAAAAGATTACTCCAGATTGTGCTATGAAAGAGAGAAGGCAAGGAGGTCAGGGCTCAGAGACAAAGACCCTTTGCTCTTCTTTGCTCCAGCTTTTATTGATCCTTCAGGATAATCACAAATCCTGATCACAGTTCTCAAGCACATCAGGGGTCTTAACCGAAACTAGGAGGTTCTGTTTATGGGAAAGATAGGAGATGCTATCTGTGTGTTCTAGGAGTTCTGCTAAACATAGCCTAAGGCACAATGCATGCATTTCTTAGATCACAGGACAGTTTGGGCTAAGGAAGCTTCAAGGGAAGGCAGCCCCCCAGGGCATTCCAAAGGCAGAGGGGTCACAGAGGCCTCAGCATTCCAAAGACACATGCCCTTCTCCGAAAACTTCCCTGCCCTCAGGGGCCTCTGTGTTAACATTTTAGCAAGCGTTGTATTATGGCTGATTTCATGCTCTACATTAACCCCAACATTATAATTAATACGAATTGATGTTTTATGGATTATTTTCATAAAATGAAGGAAAGTAGAATGTGAATAGTTACTCTTGGAATTTATAAAAGGCTTGACAACTTGTATCAAATGTACTAATTGCTCTGTAAATAGTCAAATAATTCATTCTACTACTGTTTCTCTAACAAGGCGGTGATAGCTCCCGCCCCTCATTTATTTCAACTTCATATTTAAAGACTAAATGGAACACCATTAAACAAATTCATATTTCTTTGGAAGAGAATTGCAGAGGAATTCAACTTCTGTTACAACACCGCTATCTTATTATAATATGAAAATTTTGACCCTAACAAATTATAATAATGTTGTAAATTAGTGGAAGACACTTATTTCTGTAGGATACAAAATGCCTCAAAGTAAATGTACATGCAGGAAACAAAACCATCTGCAGTGGAGCCTGCCCAGAAACCACGTGCAGCCCCTGGAAGAGCCACCTCCAGTGAGTTGGCATCCAGACTGCTGAACTTGACAAGGTGCAACGTTTGATCATACTGCATTTAGGCATTTTTTTGGCTATGTATCCTGCAATAAACACGATCCAGCTGATATGGAGGAGCATGTGAATACTACAAATCTAAAATTGTTATGAGAAATGGAAGACTTCACATGTCTTACTTTGATCATGCGTATGACACTGAAAAAAATACCCGAATTATAAGGGTGATAAGTGGGGCACCAGGGTGGCTCAGTGAGTGGAACCTCTGACTCTTCATTTTGGCTCAGGGTCATGAGATTGAGCCCACGATTTGGAGCTCTGCACCCAGTGGGGAGTCTGCTTGAGATTCTCTCTCTCCCTCTGCCCCTTCCCCTGCCCACATGTGCGCTTGTGCGTGCTCTCCTCTCTCCAATAGATGAATGAATGAATGAATGAATGAATAAATAAATCTTAAAAAAATAAGGTTGATAAGTATTTCTTCTGTATATTTACATATTTACAGCTGCACAAGTGTGCTTATAACTTAGATAGTCCCATTACCATATTTACACATGTAGAAAATGATGGGAAACACAAAAATTGAAAACACCAGTGTGGTAATGTATAATAATTAAAGGGCTATATGTAACTTGAATATTTTGGTGATATTTTCTATAAGGTAAAGAGCTCTTGAGGTGAATGAGGCATCTTGAGATACTTCTTTGAATACATTTGCCAGCGCGTGGTTAATTTAGTAGTAAAACCCTGTATTTTCTCATGAGAATTTATGTTTCATAAAGTCATATAATCTGTTGAAAAAGTTTTAACCAATGCTTTAGCTCCAGGCCAGAGCAATGAGGTCAAAATATCTGCAGGTATATATGCTTGTTTAAAATCCCTATTTTTCTAATGTAACCTGTGTTAATCACCAGATATACAAAAGGTATAATTTGTTCATTTAAGCCTTTCTTAATACTGAAGAGAAATTAGTACTAGTTTAAATACCTAATAAAACAGATGTTTGTTAAATATAGTGTACAGTACAGTATAGGAGGACATGCGGTACAGCTATTTATATTCTTGAGGCATGCTCAAGGCAATGCAACATTATTCCTCCAGTAGTTTCTTGCAGCTACTGTAACAAATTACCACAGAACTTGTGGTAGCTTAAAACAACAGAAAGGTATTATCTCACAAGTCTGGAAGACTGGAGTCTGAAATCAAGGTGTCAGTGAGTTTCCCCTTTCTTCTGGAAGCTCTAAAGGAGATTCCAGGGGAAATCCATTTCTCTTCCAGTTTCTAGTGACCATTGGTGTTCCTTTTCTTGGGGCCACATCTCTCCAACCTCTGCCTCTGTATTCATTTTGCCTTCTCCTCTGATCTCCCTTTGTCTTGCACTTATAGTATTTTGGGCCAGTCCACATAATCCGGGAGAACCTCCTCAAAATCCTTTACTAATGCCATCTGCAAAATTTTTACCCTCTTTTTCAACGTTCACAGATTCTAGAGATTAGAATGTGACACCTTTCAGGGCACCATTTGGTGCACTGTACCTGGGTACACTTTTTAATGTGCTAGCAGGATCTGGCCAATTCACTAAAATGTATGTAATTGAAAGAACATATATAAAATTGTCAAAAATGATTTTCCAGAAAGTCAGATTGTGTGAGATTTTTCTTTTATTTCATTGTCTACATTCTATCTCTTAAAAAATGTCTATAATAAATGCATTACATACATGTGCAACATATATTTGGGGATATATCAGGTGTCTCCATGGATAACAAAAACTCACACTCCTTACTACATGACTCATTTACTGCCTGCTGAATGCCTATATTTATTCATATATTTACATGGTACATTGGAGGGATGCCACATTAAAAAAGTATATGCTTTCTGGATGCTAGCAGTATACCTAGAGAGGTAGAGAATAAACACGTGAGATAATGTAAGAGAAAACAATTGGAAATTATGATCCAAATAAGCAGAGTGCCCAGATAATTTTGTAGGTGAGTTTTACTAAAATTGCAAGGAAGATATCTGCTATCTTCATGTTCTTTAAATTTTTCTAGACACCAGAAGGTGGACACAAATCTTTATTTCTAGTAGACTAGATTATCAAATACTGGATATACTTGACACAAATATCCCAGTCACATAACAAAACAAAATAGCATGGATCCATCAATTTTATATACTGTTGTAGCTGGAAAACATTAGCAAAGTAAACTCAGTTTTGTTTTGTTTTTTTAATTTTTTTAAGATTGTATTTATTTTAGAGCAAGAGAAAGAGTGTGTGATTTGGGGGAGGAACAGAGAGAGTGAGAAAAGCAGACTCCATACTGAGAGTGGAACCTGATATGGTTCTTAATCTCATGACCCTGAGATCAGGACCTAAGCTGAAATCAAGAGTCGGAGACTTATCTGACTGAGCCACCCCGTTTCCCCTAAACTAAGTTCTTTTAAAAGAATAATATAACATGGAGAGAGGCTATTATTCCATTAATTTTAGAATGCTTTGCCTTAGACAATATTATTCTAAAAATGATTGACAGCATTTAGAGATATATGAGTATACACCTTGATACATTCCTAATCATTTGATAAAATTCAATGGCCAACTCAGGTTTTGGAAAAAAAAACCACAATACTATAAGAATAGAAAAAAAAAGTTCTGCATAAAACTTAAATGGTGAAACAGAAGAAGACCAGTTAAAGTTAGAAACATAAGGATGCCCACCAAACTGAAAATTACTCAGTATTGTCCTGGAGCCCCAGCCAGCACAGCAAAGTCAGAATATGAGAAAGAAAATCAAGATCTAGAATGATATGGGATAAAAGTCTATTGAATAAAATTCCCAGAACGAAAGCACTGAAGCAAGTCTAGAAAACAGTCAAGCCAAAAAAGTACAGAAAACTCACATTTCTGTAAAGCTTTCTTTGGAATCCTGAGAAGAATCTGTTATTCCTTCGTCTGTGATCCCCTAGCACTTGGTACACACCTCTACTGTAGATTTTATCTCAATATATTGCATTTGACAATCTTATCAGAACATATACTTTTAACTTCTTAAGTCTAAATACCTCATAAATTGAGAGACTAGAATTTTGAAACCCCATGTGTCCATCACCTAGTTTCCCAACCCTCAACCTTGGTCACAATTCTGTCATTCTAGTTTCACCTAAAGCTCCTATGTTTATTTTTGGCAGGTATTTTAAAGCGAATTTTTAGTATCAAACTACTTAAACAATAACTACTTGGGAGTATACCTAACATACAAGAACCTAAAAAATAGGATCATCGTAACTCTTCAAAAAGAAATAGTAATTCTTAATATCACGTAAGAAATAGTGTGTCCTCACTCCTTAGAATGATTTTTATCATTGGTTTATTCAGTTTTATTTTTGGTTTATTCAGATCAGTGATCCTATATTTGGGACTTTTAAGAAATGTAATTCTCCATGTAGTGCGGGCCATGCTATCTAGAAAGGCCGCTGCCTCCCACGAGGCAGGGTTGAGCCAGCCTGTGTGTCTGTGAGCAGAGAGTGGACGTGGTGGCAAGTGACCACAGGATGACCATGCAGTCCCGGCCAAAGTCCTGCTGGAGGAAGCCACACGCAGCTGCTGGGGTCAATCAGCTGGAGGAAGATGCCCCTGAGGAAAGATCTGGGCTCCAGCACACTGCTTCTGTGATATCAGCTGGTCGTGGTGGTGCCACTTCTCCAATGGTCCCTGGGATTCTCACATCAGTTCTATTTTATTGAGCATACACTAGGTGTACGATATTTGAATTATGACTGATTCCAGCAGAACTGGTAGCTACCGGAACTCACAAGTTCCTGGCCCTTATTTTCAGTTGCCAGTGAAATAAGCAAGGAGTGCTTACTGTGTTTCTGGGTTTCCTATCTCCCTCACTACTTCCCTTTGCAAATAAACACAGTCCCAAGAATTTCTCGCAGTCAAATCTTAGAAAGGATGTTAAGCCCTGAAATCCCAGGAGAATAATCAAGGAACATACTTCGAGACCAGCAGATCTGGCAGGTGGATGATGGAGATGAGCGCCTGGACATTTAGCAGTAGAAGCCTGTTATCTTGTGCCCAACCAGGAGAGGAAGGCTGAGGCATGAGAAAGGAGGCAGTGGATTAAGTGAAAAGGATATGGGTTGAGGCATGGTTGTTTTCACATGTCTTAATCTTCAGATCGAGGTGCTTGCCTTTGTCACAGGCATATTGTTGCAACCTCGAATCATAGCCGGTGCACGGCAGTACTCAGCATTGTTTGGTGGGTTGAATTAAATTGAGCTGATCAGCTCGAGTAAGTCAAATGAGAAGTTAAAGCTGACAGCACCGAAGGAAAACAAGAAATGGAGTACGTGACAAGATTTCCTTGAGTTGCTCAGAAGAGGGCATTGGGGAAATCAGCAGAAATGATGTTGATGGAATGATAGCCTGGAGTTTAGTGAAAGGTTGTGAGAGCTAGACAGCTGTTTGCGTTCCGCAGGATTTGTAGTGGTCCCAGGACAGAAAATTCGCTATACCTTGTGAATCCATTTTACTGTATAACTGATGCCTTCTACAAGGAATACGTAAGGAGGCAATAGTAGTGGAGAGTCGTGTGTTTCTTTTCTCCTGTCATAGTCTGGTTGATAGAGATGAGGCAGCCATGGGGATTTTAAAAGCAACACTTTCAACAAGAACGTCTTTGCATTCTAATCACTGTGTTCTTCTGAGCCTTCTATTAGCTCTCTCTCTTCAATTATTTACTAAGTGTATAAGTACTTGTCAAAACATGGACATGTGTTTCTAAAGCATTTCTAAGCCCCATTCTGCAGTCTGTCATTACCTCTGGAACTTGTTTGCAGACTCTGAACACCTAATGTGGACGTGGGAACCTTTTGCCCTCCTTGAGGCACCCTGCGCGTTCTATGAATGTGTCACCATTCCGAAGTATAGTATTTCATGTCTTCAATTGGAAATTATCCAGCATGCTGATTAAGAAGTTGCAGGTGCTGTTTTTAAACAGAAACTTATATTTTATATATACATTTTAAATATAATGAATTTATCGAGATTTCAAGGCAAAGCAACACTTTACATAGATTTAAAATTCAGTATTTTAAATTTTAAAGTAGAATTGGGGTTATCTTTGCATTAAATATAATATTTAGATTATAACAGGTATATCACTATTCAATACTTTTAATGCTGCAGAGTAAAAGTTGGTTCTAATAAGAAAGTGAGATAAGACAGATCATTCAAGATATCTGCAAAAATCAACTATAATCTGAGTGAAATGAGTAGCACTAGTAGTTGTGTAAATATCTCTTCTTTTTAAGATTTTATTTATTAGAGAGAGACAGAACAAGCTGGTGGGGGCGGTATAGGGAGAAGCAGACTCGCTGATGAGCAGGTATCCTGACACAGGGCTTGATCCCAGGAACCTGAGATTAGGACCTGAGCTGAAGACAGACACCTAACTGACTGAGCCGCCCACGCAACTCTGTGTGAACATTTCTAAGTGAGACTGTCCACGGTGGCACCTGAAAGACGAAGGCCGGGGAACAAGTCATTTGTTCTGCCGTCAGTTTTGTAACATGATGGCAGAAAATCTCTTGTCTGAGTTCCCTCATTTAGAATATTTAGAATAAAACCAGATTCATAAGAGTGGAATGAAGATCAAATTAAATAATTTATATACCTCAGAAGTATTGCAGACATGAGGTACAGTTATAAATCATAATATTCTTTCTCTAACACATTTCGACTCTGGAATACGATGTGGTGCTACATAAACTATGAAGTCTTTCCTCAATCTAATATTCTAATTGTGATGGTATTTCTCTTATACTTGTAAATACATTTTAACACATTTATTTTATGTTATATCCGTATGTAGAATTTCTTACATTATGTACTTCACTAAAGAACAACATAGCAAGTGTTGTAATCTCCTCTGGGTTGGATATATTTGTTGAAGGAGCATTTATGATGGGATTAGAAATGAGGTTCTGGGGCACCTTGCTGACTCCAGTAGGTAGAGCAAGCGACTCCTGATCTCAGGGTTGTGAGTTCGAGTCCCACACCAGGTGTAGAGATTACATTTTAAAAAATTAAATCTTTAAACTAAACTAAACTAAAGTAAAAATGAGGTTCTCCTTTCTAGACTGATCTTTACTTTTTTGGTCTAGTCCCTTTTCATAAGTGGTTTCACAAAGAAAATGGATCATTAATCAGCAAATTTTTACGAAGGATTTCTGAGGGCTTTTTGTTTTGCTGAGGCTACTCATGGTGATGCAGTTAGTGTAATGAGCTTCAGTATTTAAAATTCATGAAATAAAAGCATTAAAATACTTTTTTTAGTTTCAAACAGGATGGGAACTTTGTGAAGCAAAATATAAGATGTTCACAAGAACATAAAGTGTTATGTCAAACTTGTAAGTACTAAAATGATAATCATCACTGACTTCCTCCTCTAGAAACAATGGAAAAGTCATTTAAAAAACAACAACAAAGGGACCCCTGGATGGCTCAGTCAGTTAAGCGTTTGCCTGTGGCTCAGGTCATGATCCCGGGGTCCTGGATCGAGCCCCCCATTGGGCTTCCTGCTTCGCATGTAGTCTGCTTCCCTCTCTCTTTCCCTCCCTCTCCCCTCCCCACTGCTTTCTCTCTCTCTCTCAAATAAATAAATAAAATCTTTAAAAACAACAACAACAACAACAAGAACAATATTATAACTAACAGCTAACAGGCCTCTGAATTCAGTTTAGGATTTCTTTGAGTCTGTATTAGTCCTTAGACAATATTCCTCTAAGGCTCTGTAATCAAAACACTGTTACATTCACTTGAAATTATATTTTTCCCTGGGTTGTTGAATTATCAACTTCATATGCAGATAATTTTATTCATTTCAGTTTTTTTAAAATATTTTATTTATTTATTTGACAGAGAGAGAGAGAGAGGGGAAACAAGCAGGGGAAGGGGAGAGGGAGAATCAGGCTTTCTGCTGAGCAGGGAGCCCGATGTGGGGCTCAGGACCTGAGCTGAAGGCAGATGCTTAACCACTGAGCCACCCAGGCGTGCCTCTCATTTCAGTTTCTTTTCAACCTTTAGTGATTGATTTTTCATTTTGTTTTATTTCCTAAAAAAATAAAACTTGTGTATTTTGAAAAGTAGAACTACATCTACAAGGTGTATTAAAGAGAATTCTCACTTCTAGTTTGTCTGCCGCTATACTCCCTCTCTCCTTTAGGGAGAGAGTTTTTGTTTCTCCTTCCAATATTTTTTTTTCAAATATTACAAACACTGCTCTGGATTTTGTTGTTTAATTTTTCTCACTGAAGATTTATGGTTTTGATGATGGTAGTGATTTCATGGAATTGTATATGTTACGTGTGTACAGACTTTTGCATGTCAATCATACCTCAAGAGAGTGGTTTAAATAATAATAAAGAAGAAAACATAGCAAAAGCTTTCTTAAATAGAACGATATAGCCTAAAAGACCTCTTTGTTTCAGATGCAGACATTTTCATCATTTTGAGGCTATGTGATATTTAATTCTACTGATGTTCTATATTTAATTCAACCATTTCCCTTAATAGATATTTTATTTTTTTTCCAGTGATTTGATTTTGGAAATTATGCCACAATATAGGCCTTCTCATTTCATATTTCTGCCACTTTATGTCTGGGATTGTTGGGTTGAGGAGTAAATCCACATATTTGTTTTTCTCTTGCAGAATTGAGAAGTACCTTCACGTATGTATTTATGCCTCACCAATGTGCTGTTTTAGTTGCTTTGATATTTATTGATAAAGAGTAGCAAATTGTTTTAAATATTTTAGGGCATTATATTAGTAAAACTCATCTTGCGATGAGTGTCTCTAGTTCATTTGTACTCTCCAGTATCGTTGCCACGAACATTCTTGTGCCTCTGTTTCTGGTGCAGTTGCAAAAATGATTGTGTATGTGTGTGTGTACAGAAAATCCTCACATGGACTGTGTAACCATTCTCTGCTTAATATCCTGTAATAACAGCTTATCATCTCCCAGAGAAACCATAGTATTAACATCATGTCATAGTTATTGTTTGCAGGCACTCTTCCATGAGCAACCACTGGCAAACCTTGCCATGCTATTTCCCATTTCTCTCACTTTTCCTATCTCAGTTCCTTTGCTGGAGGCGCCCTTGACCTCAGTTAACAATTCTACTTATTTCTCAAGACTCAGTTCAAATATTTCTTCCCGTATCCTTAACAGATGAGATAGTTGCTTTTTGAAATTATTCTTGTGTTCAAATCTCTGTTGGAATACTAAGCATGTCGTGTTAAGTGTATGAATTCATCCATAGCTGCCTCTCGCACTTAACTGTGAGTTAGTACAGGGTGGGAACAAGTTCTAGTCATCATTATATTACCTACATACCTACAACACCTAGCAGGGTGTTGGCTCATTGCAGGCACTCTAAATGTTTTTTTTTTCCCAATCGATGAATCAACATTTTAAAATATCGAATGTGCATTTATTACATACAGTTTCTTAAAATTTTAATCTGGAAATTTCTCTTGATTTTCTAACCCTGAGAGGATGCAAACACCTAAAAATAAGTTAAATATTGAGCCAATACATTAACGAAGGAAAAAGAAACTTTCCTGGTAAATCAGAGGTGCCCACAAAGCCTGAAAAGAATTAGGACTTTTTGATTAGGAGAGCAAAGGGAAAGAAATAGCTAAGTGTGGTTGTTTGTTATCTTACATCCAGTCTAGAACTTTGAAACTCAAAAGGGAAGGCTCAGAAGGTAGCAGATCATAGAGTTAATATTGTAACAAGTATTAGATTGGCCCATACAAAAAGATGGTCATAACTTTCTGGGGGGAGTAGAATCAGATGGAAGTGGAGGAGGGTGTTTGGAGGCAGCTCATTCCTCCCTTCTCGGATGGACCCAGGCCTTCACCGACAGGACAAGCACATGAGTTTTTCTGCTCATCCCTGCCGTTAATAGTCTTCATATTTTCTGGTATCATTTAGAAGATTGCCATGTGTTCATGCCCCATGCTGTTCTCATCTCTAAATGGTTGTCCACTTTGTCAGTAGTTGGAGACATTATCACACAGTCTCCACTTCTGCCGCTACAGATAGAATCCTTGACATCAGAAGATCAGCATCTGCAGGAAAGAAAATAGCCAAACACGAGTGTCTGGGTAGAGCTAGGAAATAGAGGGACCCCTTTACAACAGCTGTGAGTAACTGGTGTTGCTATTCACATTTCGTAGATGAGAAAATGGAAGCTTAGCAAGCCTAACTCTGAATCTCAGTCGCACGCTTCGGAACTGATTGAAACAGAAATTAAAACTCATCGTTGTCTGGCATTATTGAGAATGTGTTAAATTCTCGCCCTGGAGTTGAATAACAAAGAGGAATTATTTAGTTCGACAGTACAACCTTTCGGTCTGTCTGCCGTGGGGACTCGGACCAGTGCGTACCTGCAGAGGCGGGCTCCTCACTGGCAGGTGAAGTGTGACAATTTGTATCTTATGCTTCAGATTCAGCTGTTATCATGACAGAAAGTGGCTTATGCTATGTCTTTGTATATCGAAATATTGAAGACAGGAGAGAAGAACACAGGTGTAGATATTGGAAACTCTGAGCGAGTCCTTTACTGACTTGACTTCTCCCAAGCTTAGGAATGCTTACCTCTTCGGTTCCTATGCGCCTCATCCACGGTGGAATAATGCGTAAACGGATCTTACGTTTTTGTGATGGTCAGATGACTGAGCCATCCAGGCATCTCTGATCTTTCAAGCTTAGTGATAGAGTTACTTGGAAATCAAAACCAGTGTGTGTGTGCGTGTGCGTGTGTGTGCGTGTGTGTCAGTCACTGCTGTTGAATGGTAAGGGGAATAAGAAAAAACATGAAAACAAAAGAAGAAAATGGTCCTTGAAATTTCACCAACTGTGTTCATGTCAGTAACTTGACTCCAATTCCACCATGCACCTCGAAGCCTGCAAGAATCCCAGCCACTTTCCCTCCCGGTCCTCTGTGCCCAAGGGCAGCAGTTTTAGTTTTAAATTTGGGAGTATAATTAAGGACAATAAGGCAGTGAAGTCAGTTTAAAACAGAATTGCTATTTTTAGTGTGTAAATTTTCTCTTGAGAAATCATCAGTAGAGTTTATAAAACTTGAAAATTCCAATCCATGTCTTTCAGTAGAAGCTCAAGGCTTTTACCTTGCAGGCTACATTTTAGTTTAGAATCCCATGTCTTTAGAACAATGTTAAAATCTTGTGAATAGGCTAAAATGGCATCCTGTCATTTTAACTTATTGATTTAGTGTGCAGATAGAGTTGGGAGGGTGTAGGTGGAGAGGTGAGGGAAAGAAACCGATTTCTGGGTAAATTCCTGCAAAAGTATATTTTAATGGATATATCATTTAGAAAAAAGCAGATCGATACGTTGGCTTTTTATTTCTGCCTTTAAAAACTCTGACTCAAGACTTTCAGTTTCCCTACGTTTTAGTTTTCTCACCTATAATATGAAGTAGTCATCTGTCACTAATCTTTATCTTCACAGAAGTCTTAGAACAATACAATTTATGTTTATGTTATGTTATGATATTTTGAAACTTTTCAAAGAAAGCATTTCATCATTGCAAGATAGAATTTTTAAGATTTTTTTTGGAACTGTAACCATTACTTAAAAAATTCTATTATGTTATTTTTTAAAAGTTAAGGGTTTTTTTCACACAAAGGGGTACTTGCATTTTATTTAATTATTTTTTAATTTTTTTAAAGTTTCCATTTATGTGAGAGAGAATGAGAGAGAGCACACAAGGGGGAGTGTGGAGAGAGGGAGAAACAGGCTCCCCGCTGAGCAGGGAGCCTGACAAGGGCTTAATCCCAGGACCCCAAGATCATGACCTGAGCCAAAGGCAGATGCTTAACCAATGGAGCCATCCAGGCACCTTTATTATGTTCTTGAGAACATATTCTTTTTCCCCTGCATAAAAACCTCTACAAATTATGTTAGTGAATATCTTATTTTATATTTCAGTTGATATTTTTTATTCTTTTAGGAAAAAATTGATAATTTAGTTATCATTTAAAAGAAGAATGAAGTATTTTCTAGGTATATATTACATTGAGCAAATACCTATATTTGCTAAACAGAGTATTTGGTGAGACCAGAAAGCAAAGAAAAGTTATTTTTAGGAAGAATAACAAATAAATTAATGCAAAACGTGAGTAAAAGTGAAATGTATCTTACAATAAACATGAGTCTATTCTGACTATGCCAGCAATTTTCTCAGTAAATAAAAAATCAAAGAAAATATGATAGTACCAATTTTGGTAATAAGAGGTGTATAAATAGTAACCTAATAATTATTAATAAATAGAGTAGTGGTATGTCTTATTTATATTAATTAACATAATATTAATTTTAATAGATGAGGCATACTAGGAAAAAATAATATCAAAATTTAAATTCATTCTTGCCAATGGAGATTAGGAATTAAAGAGAAAAGAATGTAGCAAAATTGTTTTTCTCTGGCTTTTTAAATAACCAGGAATCATGGGTACTTTTAGATAGAAAGTTGTCCCTTAGAGACTCAACAGGAGGCATTTCAGAATGCCCCTCTGCTGGCAGAGTGGTGTAGATGAGGATTTGTCTTCTAATCCTTGTAATTCCAACATTTTCACTATATCTCACAAAATTCTCTCTGATCCCAAATAGAACCTTCTCCATTTTTTGTTCCAGCTACCTATGTTAATCTTGGTTACTGTTCAGTCTTGCATTTAAGCTAGAAAATTACACTGTGGCATATATAAAAAAAATTCTGGGGAAAATATCCAGTTTGGATGACATACATTGAAAGAATCTTCCCAGTATCACCTGCTTCTACCTCATTTCTTTCTTGGTTGACTTTTTCATTGAGTCTTACGTATTCTTCAAGTTCTCTTTTGCTTCCTTGTTCCACTTTGAGATGACTACATGATGAGTTTATGATGTTTATTATAAAACTAATGGAATTACTTTTATTCAGCAAAATAGTTTATTAAGAAAATTGATGTGAGAATTCTGCCCCTTATTCTTTCTAAGTATAACAAAAACAGTGCGTATTATATATGTAAAACAAACATAAGATGATTCTGGAATGTAACCAAGGCAGGACATGGACTCTGAAACGTGAGTAGTGATATGTTGGTGAGTTGCTTGGATTTTCTTTTTGTCAAATATACCTTAGCTGTGAAGCTGAAGTTGCCGGCAACCTGGAAAAGCCAGCAGATGTTGGGGTGGGCTTGGGGTGGGTGGGGAGCCTGATTTCTCTAGTCAAAGAACCAGAAAATTAACAAAATAGGAAGATAGACAACTTTGAGACAATAACCACTTTATTCTGGCCAAAGAATGCCAAAAAACTATGACCTTGCCCCAGTCATGCCAATAAAGTCAGAGTGGGAGACTTCACCCTTGAGAAGTTGTAAAAAGATGCCCCAGTGTGGCCACCAGGCTGGTGTCCAAAGGCCAAGTAAGGAGTTGGGATTGTCATCACGGCCAGATGGTAACGAGGCCCCGCTGGCCAGTGCCGTGGAGACCACATGGGGGTCTAGACTTTCACTGCAGCCCTAGCCCACCCCACCTCGGTACATAAATATTCTTTAATTGGCTAGGAAGACTGACCACTTTCCTATGGACACCAAAGGAGAAATAAGGTATTGTAGAGAGCAGCATGGAGTCCCTCGCGTTAAGCAGGAGCCTGTGTCAAGCAATGACGCAAGCAGTTAAAGTTCTGCAGCGAGGAGATACCTCCGGACCAACGTCAGCTGACACCCCAGAACCGATAACAAGCGGAACTAGGGGAGGTCTGCACAGATCCCAAACTGTTCAGATCCCTTTGAAAGGGGAGAACTTTGGCAGCAAACTGTCAGACCTCCAGACATGACCGCTCTATGTCTGACCACTTAAAAAAGGCCCCTGCAGCCGAAGGCTCTGCCCGATTGATCTCTGAACAGAACCGAGATCCTTCCCTGCTTGAACATCAGAAGCAGTGAGTGCTGAGACCTGACCCTGAGGGGCCCCAGGCCTTCTCTCAACCACACGCCCACCAGACCGACTTCCCGTTTGGTTCCTGAACTTCGTGCGCCCTTCTGCTGTCCTGCTTGGTGTGCCGTGTAAGAAGCCAATGTCAGTCACGTGGTGAAATGTCACTGAGTTTGCTTTATGATTACGATTGGCTTTGCTTTAGTATCGAATGAAGCCGACTTTGTGGAAAGACACAACTCGTGTGCACCTTCTTGGCGTGCTCATGACAGGTATATACATGTGTTAATTTATTACCAGGAAAAAATGAAAATAAGCATGATAACATTCCCATAGATGATGATAGACATTAGAAAATGGGACTGCGAGTTTATGAAAAATTTCCTGGGCCGATTCAATTTTTCGATATGTATATATTGACAGGGAATAATGTGTGTCTGGGAAAATTAAACCAGAATAAATAACACTGATCCATGGCCTAGTAAAAATATTGGTCTTTAAAGAAAGATTAAAAAATAAGAAGTCCCTTGGGCATCCAGGCAAAATATCCAAGAGAAAGAAAGTAAGATAATGTTCATATTTCACTCAATTTCTTCTTTCAGCATTAGGTCTCCAGTGATCATTGAATATATTTAAAAATGTAGAACTGGGTTTTAAAAATGGCATTACAGTGAAAAGATATATGTCGTGATTGTATTTTTATTAAAATGGGAAGAGGTGTGGGAGGATAAGAGGAAAGTAGAAAAGCCTTTGGGTGGTCATAATGCTGACAAATCAAGTGTTACCAGAAAGTAACACCAAATATAAATGACTCGAATGGAAGGGTGAGGTGGATGGAGGCCAGGCAGGAAAGAATGGTTTCCAGTTAATGTCCCAGCTAGAAATCCAATCATAGCACCAAAAGAAAGATGTATCTAAGGGTAGTACATAAGAAAGCAATGGGCAAAAGAAAAATTAAAAATCTTTATTATTAAAAGAAATATTAAAAAAAGACTGAGTAAAGATAACAGACTCCATATAGCATCAAGTGAATAAAAGGTAAACAATCTCACAGAACTAAGGTAGAACATAGAGACCATACTGAAAATGTGAGTAAGTACAAATTATCTATTTTAAAAATGTCTCAATTTGGCTAATAGAGCAAAATCCAAGTCTATACTGTGTCTGAACAACAAACCAAACAGAATGATTCAGTGAGGTTATAAATAAAAGGATGAGTAAATATGTATCAAACAAATGCAAATAAAAAGAACAGCACAGACCATAGTCTTCATGACAGGATAGAATTTGGGTCAAAAATGGGTATAGAAGACAAAGACACAGAGTTCATATTAGTACAGAGCATGGCTCACATGAAAGGCCAATCAGTTATCAATATGTGGTCATGAAATAGCACAGCAGCCAATTACACAAAACATAATTTAAGGGCTGTAAGGAGAGAGAAAGAGATTGAATCACCGTTAATGATAGGAGATTTTAACGCACTTCTCACAGATGTAAATAGATCAGTGGAAAAAAATACAAGGGACATGGAAGACCAGAATAGGCTCATAATAGTTGACTGGGAAGGTGGACAGACACACACACACAAGAAGGGAATTGAGAGAAAGATGAGGAAAAGGAGACGGAGATGCGTCACATGAAATATATGAGTGTGTGTGTGTGTGTGTGTGTATTTTAAATAACTGCAGAAATTTAATTATGGGCAGGATTTTAGGTGATACCAAAGAATTCTTCCTTTTGTTAGGTGTGGAAATGCCGTGGTGTTATGTGTAAGGGTCTCTCTAGTTTTCAGAGAGGCCTACTGAAGCAACTATTGAAATTACACAAATGCTTAAAAAAAGGCGTGGAAAAATGTTCAAATATTGGTAACTTCTGATGTTTTACACAGGGTGTGTGGAGGACGGCTGTGCCGTTTCAAGCCCAGGTCCGCCTCTTTCCAACAGTAAGACTGTCTTCCAAACCGTAACGTTATTTATATTCAGTTTTCCGGATGTCAGTAATCTCTGCCTCATTGGATTGTTGTGATTACTAGTTAGGTACAGGTTACCTGTCCACAGTACAGGAGTGTTTGCTAAGCACTGTGTTTCCTGGCGAAGGAAACCTGTACTGAGGAGGAACAACGCCAGGATTCTGTTTCAGGTTATACCAGGGACAGTCTTTTAATCCCTTTTCTTTGCAGTCGTATAACTTGTTTTTTAGATTAAAGAAAATAAGGACTTTTGCTCATGATGTATTCCTGACCTTCCAAGCTACCCAGTTCCGTAGGCATTCTGGCCCCTCGTGAGAGAGGCTGATGGCTGAGGGGAGCATGAACACTTCTGCTGCATTTCAGAACAGGAGTTCTTTAGGTCTAAGCTTTACTTCTGATTGCTGCTTTGAATGTTTTTTTCTGTTTTTATTCAGGAGAGTTTAGATTCCTGTGGGACAATGATCACTAAAAATACCCTGTGTAGCTCTAGGATTAAGGCTCAGGTTGCTTATTGAACTGTGTCTGGGGTGGGAGCTGAGAAACATCTGAGATTTGCCATCTTCTAGGGCTATGGCTAATATAAAACTAATTACCTGAGACAGCCAGCAAGGAGAGCAGAATTACCTCAGGCCAGGATGTGAGGCAAGCCTCTCTGGCTCAGCAAAATAATCTGTGGCGTCCCAAATATTGTTTCTGACTGGGAGATCCATGCTGCCATCTGAACCATTTCTGACTTGAAGGATCTTAGATTTTGGAGGAGGCCAGATAGGCAGAGTAAAGGCAGGGAGAAAAACTAAGAGCAAAACAAAACAAAAATAGGGGCGCCTGAGTGGCTCAGTTGGTTGGGCAATGGCCTTCGGCTCGGGTCATGATCCCGGAGTCCTGGGATCGAGTCCCACGTCGGGCTCCCGGCTCCACGGGGAGTCTGCTTCTCCCTCTGACCTTCTCCCCTCTCACGCTCTCTCTCACTGTCTCTATCTCAAATGAATAAAATCTTAAAAACAAAAACAAAAACAAAAACAAAAGAACTCAAACTCGCACCCATTTAAGAAGTGACTGCAAAGGGCATAAAACAATCTAACATAAGAAAGTATGAGCCCCAGTGTAATTTGCTCTGAAAAGATGAAATCAATGGAGTAAAGAAATATTAACACAGTTTTAAGAATGGTTAATATCTTGAAGATATAAAATAAAGAACAGATGTGAAGAAATAATAGATATGAAAAGAACCAATGTAAATCCTAGAAAAAGATACATTTTTTAAAAGATTTTATTTATTTAAGAGCTAGAGAGAGAGACCAGGAGCACTATAGGAGGAGGAACGGAGGAAGAAGGACAAGCAGACTCTGCAATGAGCCCAGAGCCCAATCTGGGGCTTGATCCCACCACCTGGAGATCATTACCTGAGCCAAAATCAAGAGTCAGGCTCTCAACTGACTGAGCCACCCAGGTATGTTTATTTATAAATCTTTCAGTAGGCAGGATGGACTGTGAGTAGAGTTGAAGTGACAAGAAGAGAATATGAAGGAATTGGAGTGAAATTCATACAAAATGGGGTGAAGATAGATGCAATGATCAAACTAATGAAGAGGCTCCAAGGCAGAGGGGAGGTGGATGGAGAGGCTGTCATAGAAGTCAAGCAGAAGTTCAAGAAAAAAAATGGATTAAAAAAAAGTCAAAAAGAAATAGAGACTTGAAAAAAGCCACAGTAAAGCACAAATACTCCTGGTGGTGCGGTGCATGAGAAGAGAACCCACAAGCACTTTGGCCCCCGCACGGTGTGGTACCAGGCTGTTCTGGAATTTATGCCCTGATTGGCCCAGATGCAGAGGGCGCTCTCCCCTCAGGGGCACTTCCTATACATCAGTTTCATCAGCAGTGACTGCTTATCCTGCTCCCGTGGGTCTTGGAGAATTGCAGAATGGTTAGACATTGTCAAATTTTTCTTTTTTCTTTTTTCTTTTTTTAAGTAGGCAGCATGCCTGGTGTGGAGCCCAGAGTGGGGCTTGAACTCATGACCCTGAGATCAAGACCTGAGCTGAGATCAAGAGTTGGACATTCAACTGACTTAGCCTCCCAGGAGCCCCTGACACTGTCAATTTTAACAGTAACCTCAGAAGGAACTAGGAAAGTAGGTAGCACTTCCAGTAAGAGTTCTTGACTGCCTTCTTTATCCTCAGAGCTGGGACTCATCCCCGTGTTTGACACCCATAGAACGTGAAGGGTTATCATCGGTAGGACTTCTTGCCCCTTTAACCCTTCTTTTTAGGGATTCAGTCTTCTGCAAAGTGTGGGGTTATCTTTCCCAAGCTTTTACTTTCTTGGGTCCAGACTAGCGAACCATTTAGTCAAGACTTCTTTATTACTGTGTTCTCTTGCACATTCCCTAGTCCTACCTTCTGGCAATTTCCATGTGTGGTCTTTCCCGTAGCAGAATCTGTTAGGCATTTTTGACATACATACATTCCAGATCCCAGTACCCAGAAAGTTACACGCATCCTTTAGGTAATAGTTTCCAACTGGAGCTTGGTCTGGGACGCTTCTTCACAAGAGATGGAGGCCTGCTTGTCCCTGCCTCCGAGGAAGCTGCTTACTGGGAGCCAAATCAAAGCCGCCACACCAGCTTCTGCGTCTCAACCGAAGCCTCTGGATCCATCCAGCTCCTCTCTTTGGTTTTATTCTCCAAGGCAGTCAATGTGACCTCCTTCTATTCATCCTCCCGAATTAGTTTCACTAACAGTGAAAAGTCTGTAAGTCCCTCTGGTCTCCTGTGAAGTCAAAGTTGCCTCTGTAAGGCTTCACTCTAAATCAATCCAGTAGCAACTTCCATTCCCCTGGGCCTGATTTCTCTGAACTCCATCACACGGAGCTGGGTTTTACAGCTCACAGAAGAGTTTGTAAAAATCTCAACTTACACAAAGAGGTCTTTTCTCCTTCCTGTTGATGGACGATGAGAAATTTGACTTCAGAATCTTGGCAGCGTCTCCTATAAACAAATGCCTGTTCCCGTCGTGCTAGTCATTCATTCAGAGACAAAGGGATCTGCTGGTTTGTGGCGATACATAATTCTTAATTTCAAGACCTACAAAAGTTTCTGTGAAACCGTGTTACCCTGCTTCCTCTAAGGTCTGTTATATTTTAGCAGCACAGTGAAACCATAACTCAGAATCCACTTCTCTACTCCCAGAGTCCTACATGATATTCTGTGGCTTTACTGCAGAGCAGTGGATACTGAGGCCTCTGTCCAGGAACCCCTTTCAAGGCTGATACGGTCATCTTCATCTGCTGCTGGCCACTCAGCATGGAACCCCTCATAGAAACAGCTTGGTAGTAGATACCTATTTCCCTAGAATGGTGTCTCCTCCCTGCAATAGCCTGTGGTCAATGATTATCTCATAGGGGGGGAAAGGCCTCGCCCTTTGGATCAGTTTGGGGTATTTGAAGTGCCATCCCAGGTCCCAGGTTCCTTGTGGAGCATCGTAAGCTTCAATTGTAATCACATTGCAAGTTTCTCCCCCTTTGCAATATGACTTTCTCAATTCCTTACTGGTATATTCCACAAAAACATCTCCTAGCAAACCTGCATGGAATTCTCCATCTCATTGTTTATTGCCAGGAAACTTGCTCTAAGACAATTGGTATCAGAAGTGGTCCTCAAAACAGGAAAATGGAGATGGACTGTTCTCCAGTTGGTGGGCAAGGAGGAACAGATCATTGATAGTAGATGAAGTATTGATTAGCCCAGAACACACCGTAACAGTGCAGTTGCTCAAAAGTTGACCAGTGGAAACCTATAGAAACCGAGGTGGGTGGAGCGCCTGGGTGGCCCAGTGGGTTTAGCCTCTGCCTTCAGCTCAGGTCATGATCTCAGGGTCCTGGGATCGGCCCCACATCAGGCTCTCTGCTCAGTGGGGAGCCTGTTTCCCTCTCTCTCTCTGCCTGCTTTTGATCTCTCTCTCTCTCTCTCTCTGTGAAATAAATAAAATCTTAAAAAAAAAAAAACGAAAGAAACCGAGATGGGTGAGTTTGGGTCACTGACCGCTACAGTGGCTCTGGCACTGGAAAAGTGTGAGAGAAATGGTCATATGAGGATTATGGAACCAAGTGCCTGCTGCTGAATCTTTGACTCTTTGCTGAAGAAAGATAATGACTGGCCCAGAGTGAATAATCAATAGTTCCAGGCAAAATGTGAAAGCCAGATAATCTTCTTGATAACATTTAATAAAAAAAACCTTAGTATTATCCTGCAGCCAGAAGCCTAACAGAGCAGAGGAACACTTAGGGTCTAATTTTGAGGGAGGTTTAGGCTAATTGGAGGGTCGTGGAACTTTACAGGCTATTGAAATCTCATCATCAGCCAAGCCCCCACACCAATGTCACCACCCTGAAAACTTGAAAGGAGAAACCTGAATTATGCAGGTGAGAACCTTTAAAAGTGTATATTTCAATCTTGCCCCAAGACTATAATAGTTCTCCTTTTCTCTGTTGCAATATAGTTCAAAGGCACCTGGACCATCCAGACATTCTGCAGAATGTCTCCTAGGTCCATTATGTCAATAGACATCATGCTAGGCTAATCAGGCTGAATGGACACGAAGAAATGGCGAGTATGATGACAGTCTTGATATATGCACTACCAAGGGGAGGAAACAAACTCCGTGATAATTCAGGGTCCTGCCACATAAGTGGTTTGTAAGAATTCAATGGGGTTGGTCATGTTGGGACTTTCCTTCCCAGATAAGAGCAGGTTAGCTCTTCCCAGATAAGAGCTCAAAACTAAAAAAAAGAAGCATAGAGCATGGTAGACCTCTTTGGATTGTGGCTGTAGCACCTTGGTATGTAGCCCTTCTGCTCCAGTGTGTGTAATGGGTGCATGGAAGGTAGCTAGATTTGATTGGGACCAACAATAGGAAAGGCAATATGGTTCCTTTCTTTAAAGTCTTATCAAGAGCAGGTTCTACCTACCAGTATAGTCTCCAGGAAACCCCATGTCAGCAGGAGATACAGGCTGGGGCCCCTAAACTAGTCAATAAGCACATCTGGTCAGAACCATGTTTCCTCAGTAAGAAAGAGTCCAATTTTATAGGAAATTGTATACCAGTTGAGGCTAGGTTAAACTTCCAGTTTCAACTAATTATTCTACAAGGAAGTGAATTCACTTAGTTCTGTGGGCTCATATAATAGTGTTTTATCCAAGTATATCCATATCTAGATACTGAGCTGGTGTTTTGCTTGATCTTTGTCTAAGTTCATTCTGTGTATATTTATATCAAAAATCACACGCAAAGAAGATGGTGGAACATGTCACCAGCCACAGTGGACCTAAGAAAACCATTGTAATGCTAGGGATTCTGCAAAACCTGAGTTCAACATTTTCAGGGGTTTGCAAAATTCATCCTCAGTATTGGGGAAGGAAATGCATTCAGAGTGCAGCAATGGACTTTGAAAAGGTGAAACAATTTACCAGGTTTTATTTAAATACATAGAACCTCACGTTTGTTTATCATTGGAGTTCTCACAGATCAAACCTAATCCAATTTCTAAAAGGTAAACAGATCAAACCTAATCCAATTTCTAAAATGTAAAGGATGATATATATTTTTTAAAATTTTCAGACACTTAATACTAAAATACAAAAACCAATACAAAATTATCTCAAAATGAGAAGTAAGGTGATTTTCTCAAAAGAGGTGCATTTCTGCTCACTTTACTTTTGTCTAATGGCATTGATCTATTAATTCTCTGACAAAGCCAGGAGTGAAACATGAAAGCCCCTCATGTATGCTAATTACTCAACAGGTTTAAACATAAGAATACAGAAGAGAGAGGTCATGGAGAGAACTGTCTTTTTAGTTGGTGATTGGAACTTCAAGAAAAAATTACTTTTCTTTAAATTTTTTGGTATTTCTCTGTGTTGATGACAACAAACATTATTTTTTAAAAGCCCCCATTTTTTTATTGAGATGGTATGTTATTTCAGGAAAGATAGTGGCCTTTTGGAAAATCAATTTATTGGAAAAAAATGTTTCAAATTGACAGATATGACACTTTTTTTTTAAAGGCTGAGAGCAGCAGAGTCGTACCTCCTAAAATTTGTCATGTGAAATGAATGTAACTTGTAGAATTAGTGTTTTCATATACATCACATTTCTCTATCTGAAATGTTTTCTCTTCTCTCCAGTTGCCTCTCTGTTTTAACCTTCTACTCGTGAATTTTGCTGCAATATTTCAGAGACTCATTTAATATGTGTCCCACATAACCCAGTTACTGTTATTTTGCAGGAGAAAATCACAACGCACAATAATTGATTTACAAGTTATCTTTTCCACATTTAAGTAATATTTTCAAATCCCTTTGTTTTATTTAACTCCAACTCCCCTCCAAATGTCATTATTTTTTATTTATTTTCTTTTATAAACAGAATCCGTATTTATATCTTCATGAATCTCAAAAGACAAAATTTCTACAGGGAGTTGTGAGTCAAGGCAAACGTCAGGCAGTATGGATGTGCTAATTTTTGTTGCAGTTGTGAGAATTATTGTGGTTATCCTGTATTGCATCCAATTTTGAAAGTCCCTCAAGATGGGGATTTTCTTGATTGGCTTTGAAATAGATGCACTTTCACCAAAATCCTTCACATGCTGGAAGCACTAAGAAATGAGCGCTACTGTCAATGTATAGTAAAAATATACTTGAATGTTTGCTTGTGTGTTTATTTATTTATAACGTGCCCATTTAAGCAAAGATTTAAGGCATCTGGATAGAGTTGCATGCTACTTTAGAGGAGGGCATTTGAACTTCTCCCAAATGTAATATGTTGGAGCCAATTGCAGTGAACATTTTAGATGGAGCAAATGCTTCTCACAAGAGAAGATAAAGTAATTTAACTATTTTGGTATTAAGTCTGTGGCAATTTATTTGTTTTCTAGTTAAGAATGACTCTGTGTTTTTTTTATTTTTATTTTTCTTCTTCTTCTTCTTCTTTTTTTTTTTTTTTTTGCAACAGACCTGGGAGGGAAAGTTGGAAGCAATAGCTTCACATCTAATAAATATACTAATAAATCTTCCTTCTTCTGCCAAATAAAAATTTTTAAAAGTCCCTCTTTCAAGAGTAAGGGAAATGGAGTTTGGTTTCCTTCATTAAATCCTAAGAGTAAGATGGGGGCAGCTCTTATTTTACAAATCTGGAAGAATTTTTATTATTCTTGAGAGTAAAGCGAATGGAATTGGCTAAGGAAATCAAGCTCTGAGGAATTAACAGAGACTTCTACGTTACACGTCAAGGGAAGGGCCTTTAAAGGTTGAGGGATTGCTTCCAACTTCTCACTCACAGATCCTTGGTTTGAAAAGCAAGCCCTTTTGGGGGCCAAGCCAGCCTGGTTGATTTGTAGGTTTGTCCAGTGTCAGCTTAGCTAAGTGAGCACTCTATTTTCCAGAATTCTCTCCTCTCAATTTCCTGGGCGAATACGGGCCACCTTCTTGTCTTGCACCGTGTGCATGAGATTTTTATATTTTCTCATATGCTGGTGCAGGAGGTGTGGCATTACTGCTCCTCTGCTCCAATGTGCTGTTGCTTGTCACTTGTCCCTGGCTCACCTTGTGGCTGGCAGCCTCGGCTCTCAGGGCCCCACGCCCGGCCCCCATCCTCTTAGCTGTGAGTGCAGGGCCAGATGGATGGATATCTTGATGTGGCCGAGAATGTGAGGGACTGGTTTTCAGCTCCTCTTCACAGTTTTTTTTATTAGAGAGGAAATGTATGTTATAGAAGATTTAGAGCATACAGAAAGCTAATAAAAAATCACCTGTAATCCCAGTGCCCCATCGAACTCCTCTATATATTTTCATGTATATTATCTTATCAGTCATGTATGGCTGCACATGTATATATGTATATACTTATATATTTACACTTACTAAATTACATAATACATAAAATATGAGACAATATACAAAACCATGTATCTTTGCATTTTCTTTTTCTTTTTTTTTTAAAGTTTTTATTTATTTGACAGAGAGAAAGATCACAAGTCAGCAGAGAGGCAGGCAGAGAGAGAGGAGGAAGCAGGCTCCCTGCTGAGCAGAGAGCCCGATGCGGGGCTCGATCTCAGAACCTAAGATCATGACCTGAGCCGAAGGCAGAGGCTTTAACCCACTGAGCCACCCTGGCAACCCATATCTTTGCATTTTCAATTGTATTTTTACACAGTTAAGATGATATGTAATATAATTACATAATTAAATATTATAAAATGCTTAAAGATATACAAAAAGAAGTATTTTAAATAGAGTTATATTGCTTATATTGATATTTAATTTGTGCTTTTCTCATTTTAATTGACTATGAGCGTTTTCCCAATTTGCTAAATATTTTTAAGAGTATATTTTAAGGGGTGCCTGGGTGGCTCAGTGGGTTAAAGCCTCTGCCTTTGGCTCAGGTCATGATCTCAGGGTCCTGGGATCAAGCCCCACATCGGGCTCTCTGCTCAACGGGGAGCCTGCTTCCCCTTCTCTCTCTGCCTGCCTCTCTGCCTGCTTGAGATCTCTCTCTCTCTGTTAAGTAAATAAATAAAATCTTAAAAAAAAAGAATATGTTTTAAATAATCATATCCAGTTTCTTCCTTTATTTACTCAGTTATCAACCGAATGGATATTCATGTTCCTTTATTTCCTATTATAAGCAACACTGTCATAAGAAACTTTTCACTTAAAATTATGTGTCAATCTATCTTTATTTCCTGAGACTAACTTCTAGAACTTGGAGTTTCTGATTTAATGGGCATTTTCTTTAATGATCTTGATAGTTAAGACTAAATTGCTCTTGTTACAGACTGAATGTTTGTGTTTCTCCCAGACTCACACTTCTCTTTATTTTTATTTCCTTGAGCAGTGAGGAGATAAAATATTTTCCTATCTTTATTGGTCATTACCATTCTTCTCTTGTGAGCTGAACATTCTTCTCCTGAGCTGAAATTTACATGTAGTGTTTACTTTTCCTTATGGTGAGAAGTCTTTTTTTATCAATGACATTAACACTTTAATTGACAGGATGTGACAAAGTAAATAAAAATATTTATTAGAGAATGAATATGTGGTGAAACATACATAGACTGAAGTTACTGTAAGTTACAATTGAATTTGAAAATGCTTACTAAGAGTTTGGCAGAGATCATAGGGACATAAATACTTGGAAGTTTTAAGGTTTGTGCTGAAATTATCCTGGTTGTCAAGATAAGGAGAAAGAATAATTGGCTGACAGAAAAGAGATAAAGACTAAGACCCAATTAAGTTTGCAGATAAACTAAGGGCATAATAGGATTTTAGTCAAGTGGGAACAAGGTCCCACAGGATTAAATTGTGAGGCCTCAGATGTGGCTGGCCTGGTCATGAAGTTTAATCCTCATGATGATGGCAATGACATGCAAATAAAGTTAAGATTAAAAGCATTTGCATAGCGCGACTTTAGGAGGTATTTCAGTGAGTTTTGTGGAGCAAAAATATTTGAGATTGAAAATAAAAGATACTGTGCTAAGCTATATATTCTAGACTTTCTCAAGGTTGTGGTTAATAGATGTAAAAGTTACAATAAATGCTCATGCACCCAGGCTGCCTCACCTCTTCTACTTGGGTTCATGTTTGCATGGGAGAAAACTCTGGGACTCAAGCTGTCCCTTCTGTGACTCGGGCGCTGGGATGGTTGGTAAGGCTCAAGGTACGTTGCTGTGAACTGCTTAGAACAGTGAGGATTGAGACAAGCAAGTTCATACATGGCACACACTTATTTTTCCTAATTTTCGTTTGTTTTTATCTTCTTTACACTTTGGTCACTTATTTATTAGTTTGTTGTTACTTATTTATTAGTTTGTTGTTATTCTGTCATACAGAATTTGGGTGCATGGTCAGAATTTTCTTTGTCATGTTTTCCTTGGTTATATTTTTTTTTACTCTATAAGCATTTAAAATTATCCTATGGCAATCTCTATTGTTTCTATTCTATAGCATTTCTTTTTATTGTTTAGTTCTAAACTTTGAAATCTTTAATAAATCTGGAAACTATTTTTATAATATGAAATGCTAATTTTACTTTCCCCTTATGTATGTCAAGTTGCATATAGTATTTTATTTTATTTTATTTTAAGATTTTATTTATTTATTTGTTAGAGAAAGAGAGAGAGTGAGAGAGAGCATGAGAAGGGAGAAGGTCAGAGTGAGAAGCAGACTCCTCTTGAAGCTGGGAGCCCGATGTGGGACTCGATCTCGGGTCTCCGGGATCATGACCTGAGCTGAAGGCGGTTGCTCAACCAACTGAGCCACCTAGGGACCCTGTATATAGCATTTTAAATACTATTCTTCGTTCTCAAATTTGAGATGACACATTTATCATACTTTAACATATGTATATTTGTGAGGGTTTTTTGTTTTCTACTTTTGTTTTCTATTCAGTTCTTTTGGGTTTTTCTTCCATTTGTATTAACTCACTAGAATAAAGAATATTAGAATAGAGAAAGGGGCAAGACGGTGGAGGAGTAGGAGGCTGAGATAGCATCAGATCCCAGAAGTTCAGCTAGATTGTTATCAAACAAGTCTAAAAGCCTGCAAACTCAACAGGAGAGAGAAGAGAGAAAGAACAGCAATTCTAGGAGCAGAAGATCAACCATGTTCCGAAAGGTAGAACGTGTGGAAAAAGTGAATCCAAAGAGACGGGAAGAGAGACCATGGGGGGAGGGGCTGAATCCTAGCAGCCACAGAGCAGTGGAGCACAAAATCGGAACTTTTATAGTCTGTTCCACTGAAGGACATTGCTCCAGAGGCTAAGCCAGGGCTTTAGGCCTCACAGGAACAGTGTGGTTTCAGGACCCGTCGGGTCACAGAGGGACCGGGCGTGTCTGAGTGTGGCAGAGCTCCCAGGTATTGGGACAGAGAAGCCAGCAACAGAGAAGGAGCTGGGCAGTGGGCTCTCAACTCGGGCTTACCTTACACCATGATCCGAGGCACAGTTGGGCCACTGCTCTTTGAGCAGGGACCCCACAAGGGGCAGCTCCGGAGAGACCCCTTCCTTCCTACTCCGGGAGGAGTAGAGTGTGGCAGGAATCTGCTGGATTTGAAGACTCCAAATGGGGCCGCGTGCCAGAGATAGAAATGCTTGGTCCAGGCCAGCTGAGCTCAGAGTGTGGGCCAGAGATAAGGGAGATGGGAGTGACTGACTGCTTTCCTCTGAGGGTGCACGGAGGAGCAGGGCCCTGAATGTTTGGCTCCTCCAGGCTGGAGACTGGGAGGCCGCAATTTTCAGTCCTGGCCTCCAGAGCTATTTGGAAAGCGCTCAGGGAACAAAGACTCCCCAGAGTGTACCCGAGCAAATTGCTTGGCCCATCCCTTGGCAAGGGTGGTGCAATTCCGCCTTGGGCAAAGACATTTCAGAATCACGGCAATGGGCCCCTCCCCCAGAAGATCAGCGAGAATATCCAGCCAAGACCAAGTTCATCAATCAGTGAAAACTGCGGAACTCCAGAGTATTTTTCTCTTTCACTCATCTCTTCTTATCTCAATAAACTGACAAGGCAGAAAAACTCACCAAAAAAAAAAAAAAAAAAAAAAGAACAAGAGGCAGTACCGACGGCTAGAGACCTAGTCAATATGGACATTAGTAATGTGTCAGAAATAGAGTTCAAAATGACAGTTATCAAGGTGCTAGATGGGCTCGAAAAAAGTATGGATGATATCAGAGAATCCCTTTCTGGAGAAATAAAATCCCTTTCTGGAGAAATAAAAGAACTAAAATCTAACCAAGTTGAAATCCAAAAAGCTATTAATGAGGTACAATTAAAAATGGAGGCTCTTACTGCTAGGATATGAAGCAGAAGAGAGAATTAGTGATATAGAAGACCAAACGATGGAGAATAAAGAAGCTGAGAAAAAGAGAGACAAATAACTACTGGACCATGTGGGGAGAATTTGAGAGATAAGTGATACCATAAGATGCAACAATATAAGAATAATTGGGATCCCAGAAGAAGAAGAAAGAAAGAGGGGGGCAGAAGGTATATTGGAGCAAATTATTGTAGAGAATTTCCCTAATCTGGCAAAAGGAACAAGCATCAAAATCCAGGAGGCACAGAGATCCCCCCTCAAAATCAATAAAACTAGGTCTACACCCCATCATCTAATATTAAAACTTACAAGTCTCAGTGACAAAGAGAAAATCCTGAAAGCACCTCGGGATAAGTCTGTAACATACAAAGGCAGAAATGTTAGATTGGCAGCAGACCTATTCACGGAGACCTGGCAGGCCAGAAAGGACTGGCATGATATATTCAGAGCACTAAATGAGAAAAATATGCAGCCAAGAATACTATGTCCAGCTAGGCTGTCACTGAAAATAGATGGAGAGATAAAAAGCTTCCAGGACAAACAAAAACTAAAAGAATTTGCAAACACCAAACCAGCCCTACAGGAAATATTGAAAAGGGTCTTCTAAGCAAAGAGAGAGCCTAAAAGGAACATAGACCAGAAAGGAACAGAGACAATATACAGTTAACAGTCACCTTACAGGCAATACAGTGGCACTAAATTCATATCTGTCAATAGTTACCCTGAATGTAAATGGGCTTAATGCCCCAATCAAAAGACACAGAGTATCAGAATGGATAAAAAGCAAGACCCATTGTTATTCTGTCTACAAGAAACTCATCTTACATCCAAAGATATCTCCAGATTTAAAGTGAGTGAATGGAAAACAATTTACCATGTTGATGGACATCAAAAGAAAGCTGGGGTGGCAATCCTTATATCAGGTGAATTAGATTTTAAGCCAAAGACTGTAATAAGAGATGAGGAAGGACACTATATAATACTTAAAGGGACTGTCCAACAAGAAGATCTAACAATTGTAAATATCTATGCCCCTAATGTGGGAGCAGTCAATTATATAAACCAATTAATGACAAAGTCAAAGAAACACATCAATGATAATACAATAATAGTAGGGGACTTTAATACCCCTCCACTGAAATGGACAGATCATCTAAACAAAGGATCAACAAGGAAATAAAAGCTCTAAATGACTCACTGGACCAGAGGACATCACAGACATATTCAGAACATTCCATCCCAAAGCAACAGAATACACTTTCTTCTCTAGTGCACATGGAACATTCTCCGGAATAGATCACATCCTGGGACACAAATCAGGTCTCAATCGGTACCAAAAGATTGGGATCATTCTCTGCCTATTTTCAGACCACAGTGCCATGAAACTAGAGCTCAATTACAAGAGGAAAGTTGGAAAGAACTCAAATACATGGAGGCTAAAGAGCA
Source organism: Nasua narica (assembly GCA_028533885.1). Lineage (NCBI taxonomy): Eukaryota > Metazoa > Chordata > Mammalia > Carnivora > Procyonidae > Nasua > Nasua narica. Next base: position 72,544,348 of record CM052808.1, on the reverse strand, counting down.
TCCTACTAAAGAATGAATGGGTTAACCAGGAAATTAAAGAAGAATTTTAAAAAATTCATGGAAACAAATGAAAATGAAAACACAACTGTTCAAAATCTTTGGGACACAGAAAGGCAGACCTGAGAGGAAAGAATATAGCAATACAAGCCTTTCTCAAGAAACAAGAGAGATCTCAAATACATAACCTAACCCTACACCTAAAGGATCTGGAGAAAGAACAGCAAAGAAAGCCTAAACCCAGCAGAAGAAGAGAAATAATAAAGATCAGGGCAGAAATCAATGAAATAGAAACCAAAAGAACAGTAGAACAAATCAATGAAACTAGGAGCTGGTTTTTTGAAAGAATTAATAAAATCGATAAACTCTTGGCCAGACTTATCAAAAAGAAAAGAGAAAGGACCCAAATTAATAAAATCATGAATGAAAGAGGAGAAATCACAACCAACACCAAAGAAATACAAACAATTATAAGAACATATTATGAGCAGCTACACGCCAGCAAACTAGAAAATCTGGAAGAAATGGATGCATTCCTAGAAACACAGAAACTACCAAAACTGAACAAGGAAGAAATAGAAAACCTGAACAGACCCATATCCAGTAAGGAGATTGAAAGGGTCATCAAAAATCTCCCAATAAACAAGATCCCAGGGCCAGATGGCTTCCCAGGGGAATTCTACCAAACATTTAAAGAAGAATTAATACCTATTCTCCTGAAATTGTTCCAAAAAATAGAAATGGAAGGGAAACTTCCAAACTCATTTTATGAGGCCAGCATCACTTTGATCCCCAAACCAGACAAAGACCCCATCAAAAAGGAGAATTACAGACCAATATTCTTGATGAACATGGATGTAAAAATTCTCACCAAAATACTAGCCAATAGGATCGAACAGTACATTAAAAGGATTATTCACCACAACCAAGTGGGATTTATTCCTGCCTTGCAAGGTTAGTTCAACATCTGCAAATCAATCAGTGTGATGCAATACATTAGTAAAAGAAAGAACAAGAACCGTATGATACTCTCAATTGATGCTGAAAAAGCATTTGACAAAGTACAACATTCTTTCTTGATCATAACTCTTCACAGTGTAGGCATCGAGGATACATTCCTCAACATAATCAAAGCCATCTATGAAGAACCCACAGCAAATATCATTCTCATGTTCCTGAGATCAGGAACATGGCAGGGAGGCCCACTATCTCCACTGCTATTCAACATAGTACTAGAAGTCCTAGCCTCAGCAATCAGACAACAAAAAGAAATAAAAGGCATCCAAATTGGCAAAGAAGTCAAACTCTCACACTTTAAAGATGATATGATACTTTATGTGGAAAACCCAAAAGACTCCACTCCAAGACTGCTAGAACTCATACAGAAATTCAGTAAAGTGTCAGGATATAAAATCAATGCACAGAAATCAGTTGTGTTTATATACACCAACAGCAAAACAGAAGAAAGAGAAATTAAGGAGTCAATTCCATTTACAATTGCACCCAAAACCATAAGATACCTAGAAATAAACCTAACCAGAGAGGCAAATAATCTGTACTCAGAAAACTACAGAGCGTTCATGAATGGAAAAACGTTCCATGCTCATGGATTGGAAGAACAAATATCGTGAAAATGTTTATGCTACCTAAAGCAATCTACACATCGAATGCAATCCCTATTAAAATACATCAATTTATTTCAAAGAGATGGAACGAATAATCCTAAAATTTATATGGAACCAGAAAAGACCATGAATAGCCAGAGGAATGTTGAAAAAGAAAACCAAAGTTGGCAGCATCATAGTTCCAGACTTCAAGCTCTATTACAAAGCTATAATCATCAAGATAGTGTGGTACTAGGACAAAAAGAGTCACATAGATCAATGGAACAGAATAGAGAGCCCAGAAATGGACTCCAAACTCTATGGTCAACTAATCTTCAACAAGGCAGGAAAGAATATCCAATGGAAAAAAGACAGTCTCTTCAACAAATGGTGTTGGGGTAACTGGACAGCCAAATGCAGAAGAATGAAACTGGACTTTCCTCACACCACACACAAAGATAGACTCAAAATGGATCAAAGACCACAGTGTGAGACTGGACTCCATCAAAATCCTGAAGGAGAACACAGGGAGCAACCTATTCGACCTCAGCCACAGCAACTTCTTCCTAGAAACATCTCCAAAGGCAAGGGAAGCAAGGGCAAAAATGAACCACTGGGACTTCATCAAGATCAAAAGCTTTTGCACAGCAAATGAAACAGTCAACAAAACCAAAAGACAACTGACAGATTGGGAGAAGATATTTGCAAATGACATATCAGATAAAGGGCTAGTATCCAAAATCTATAAAGAACTTCTCAAACTCAACACCTAAAGAACAAATAATCCAATCAAGAAATGGGCAGAAGATATGAACAGACATTTCTGCAAAGAGGACATCCAAATGGCCAACAGACACATGAAAAAGTGCTCAACATCACTTGGCATCAGGGAAATACAAATCAAAACCACAGTGAATACAAACTCACACCAGTCAGAATGGCTATAATTTGCAATTCAGGAAACGACAGATGTTGGCGAGGATGCGGAGAAAGGAGAGCCCTTCTACACTGTTGGTGGGAATGCAAGCTGGTGCAGCCACTCTGGAAAACAATATGGAGGTTCCTCTAAAAGTTGAAAATAGAGCTACCCTACAATCCAGCAATTGCACTACTTTATGGTATTTACCATAAAGATACAAATGTAGTGATCTGAAGGAGCACATGCACCCGAATGTTTACAGCAGCAATGTCCTCAATAGCCAAACTATGGAAAGAACGTAGATGTCCCTCAATAGATGAGTGTATATAGAAGATGTGGTGAATACACACACACACACACACACACACACACACACACACACACACACACTAGAATACTATGCAGCCATCAAGAGAAACGAAATCTTTGCCCTTTGCAACGACATGGATGGAACTAGAGGGTATTATGCTAAGCAAAATAAGTCAGTCAGAGAAAGAAAATTATCACCAGATCTCTCTGATATGAAGAATTTGAGAGTCAGGTTGGGGGGGTTGTGGGGGGTGGGGGAGAGAAATGAAACAAGATGGGATGGGGAAGGTGACAAACCATAAGAGACTCCTAAACTCACGAAACAAACTATGAGTGGCTGGGAGATAGGGGGTGTAGGCATAGGGTGGCTGGGTTATGGACACTGAGGAGGGATTTGCTATGGTAAGTGCTGTGAAATGTGTAAGCCTGATGATTCACAGACATGTCCCCTGGGCAAATAATACATTATATGTTAATAAAAAATGAATAAAAAATAAAAATAAATTAAAAGATTTCTTTAGAGTTATGTTCCCATGGAATGGGAGAAAAAAGTTTTCCATATCTGTGTAGGTGATGGTTCTTGAGTGGCTTTAATATTTACATTTTAAGAAGACTTTCAGTGTTGTTGAAGGAATAATTATTGGTGTAGAGTACTTTTAAATACACTTGATACTTAATAAACAACCATTTTTATTAATACCAACCTTGAGATCTGTTTCTGTAATTGAGCTCAGGATACAGTGCTTGATTATGGAATCCAAGAAGTATATCTTAAATACTTCTCTGGGTTGCTTAACAAATAGACAAACTATTGGCTATATATATTTCAGTTGTAATAAGTATAATGCTTAGAGTATGGCACAGGATAAATAAATCTTTCTAACATTCTTTCTTCTTTCCTCTAATTGCCTCATTTGCTTTTTATCTTTCATTATCTTTCATTTTTCTACTTGAAAAAGTCATTCTAAAAAATTAGAATAATAATGCCTACTTATTATAGCAACTTAAGCAATGAAGAAAAAGTTAATAGTCTCTTTTTTTATCAGTTAGGCATGCTTTGGAAATTCAAATAACAGAAAATGACTAATAGTCACGAATATGCATTTATTTTTCTCATATAAACAGAAGCTTTTATGTTAGCTGTGGCTGGTCTTGAGGGTATCTCTGCAGTTCCTTTGGCATGTTCCTCATGGTTACAATATGATTGCTCCAATAATCATATTTGAGTTGTAGGGAAGGAACAATTTCCCCTTTGCCCTTCTAAGTTCTTGGCTGAAACCCTTGTAATAAAAAAAAAAACAGATAAGCCAGATGAAAACAAAAAGTTTATTAACATGTATACTTCTATATACATAGGGAATATTCAGAGAAAAATGAGTAATTCCTTGAGATGTCCTATATACTGGCTTAAATACCATCTTCAGTTAAAGGCAAGAGAAAGAAAAGTATGGGAAGTTACTGAGAGAAGCAGGGTAAACAAGGCATGTTGTGCAGACTGAAGTCGGACCCTTCTCCATGATGTGTTTCTTGGGATAGAGTAGTCCTCCTCTTTCTGGTACAGAAAGGAAGACTTACAAATGGAGATTTCCTTTATAAATGTAAATGTTCCTTATAGAAGAGCATTAGTCTGCACTATTTCCAGAGCTTTTCTTGTGTCTACTGCTTTTCAAAATAATAGGTCAAAATAATCCTATGCCAAAAAGGCATGTTTTGGGATGCATATTCTGTTACCCTTTAAGTTTAAGGCAAGGAAGGAGGGAGAAAGCAGTGGCAGCTGCTTCTGTCCCTTTTATTCAGAAGTCATGATTCTCAGAATTCCCCTAGCTGACTGTCCTTTTGCCTCATTGGCTAGAACTTGAAGACAGGGACATACCTACATGCAAGGACCTGTGTAATCTGGCTTTCAGGCCAGTAGAGTGGGAAGAGATAAGGGAAAGAGGCAGCAAGGAATGACTTTTTTTTCTTAAATTTAAATTCAAGTAGCCAACATAGAGTACATCGTTAGTTTCACATGTAGAGTTCAATAATTCATCAGTTGCATGTAACACCCGTGACTTTGGAGGGGCCTTTCCTTCTTTCTTCAGTCCCGCTCACCTGGGATATTAACCATTTGGTGTGTAGCCCTCTTTTTACACACATTTACACGCATGCTTTTATACACTCGGCACATATATTAACAACAAAAACAGGATAATATCTGACATTATTCTGCCACTTTTTTCCTCCACATATTGTCTTCTTTATATAATATAAACAAAGGATCTGCCTATGTGCGTGTGTGTATATATATATATTTTTATATAAAAATAAATGTTTCCAATGGCTTCCCAAATCTGTGTGTATGCATACCTATAGGGATGTATACATGTTTATATGCATATGTGCACATATTTGTGGAACAGCATTTATTTTTACATGTGTTTTATTTATGTGTGTGTCTATATGTATGCATACTTATATATAACAGATACCTTTGTAGATTCATCCATATGTGTAGATTTTTTATTTCCATAAATGACATTCATTATAGTTATGTATGTATATCAGCATCAAAAGACATAAACATTGTTTTTAAGAGATACCAAAAGGATTTTAAAGAGATACCAAAAAAGATTTTATCTTTATGCGACTTTCTACTTCTCCCTAATTTGTCCAGTGTTGGATAGTAGTGATATTTTAATGATTGGCAATCTGATGAGCTACACCAGCAGATTTATTATACACATTTGACTGATGTAACTGAAGCTCAGAGAGCCTAACTGACCAGCTCAAGGTGATAAATCACCAAGTAGAGCAGTTTGGTTTTGTTTCATTTTTGAATACTAGCCCATTCTGTTTTTATAGGAATGCATGTTAATCTCAGCTATGTGTTATTATTTTAGGTCTCAATTTTGTTGTTTCTCCAGATTTTTCTTTCCTACATAAAGAATCGTAATTTATTCCATTCCTTCTTTTTCTAAGAGCAGTGCCCTTTAGGATTCTACTCCTCTTCCTTCACCCAAATCCTCTTCTCCATCATAGGTATAGATTATTTGCCCTAATTTTGGTAACTGAGAAAGGCTACTTGTAGAGATATTCCAGGCACGACTTATCTTAGAATATTGCTGTTCTATGTTCAGGTAAAACTGACTCAATCACTTTTCATTAGGCAAGCATGCTCTCTGATGCTCTTGTGGTGTGCAGAATGTTTGAGCAAACGTCTCCCGCCTTTGAGGGATTCACTTGCTTGGTATTTAAAGATTAGAATAACCTTATGTTGAGAGGATTGCTGGTGGACTATTAGGCTGAAAAGCTATTGTTTCCCTGATCCAATGCCTAACAGGTAGAGATTTTAAAAAAATTATGTGAAGTTGCTGGGGTGTAGGTTTTGCACCCACAAGTGTTTCCCCATGGGCTGGTAATTCAAGTCCTTCTACTGTTCTCAGAGATGTGAAGCAATTTGAGATTTTTTTTCCCCCACTTGATTATATTATGTCTCAAGGTTATTTTCACTGTGCATACACGCTCTAAAGTGTAATTTTCTGATAGATACTATTTTCTGTGAAATTATTATTTACAAAAATGTCAGATGTAGGATATTGTAGCTGTGTAGATAAAACACAAGGTTAAAGGCACATCTCTTAGTTTGAATCCCTGTAGCTCCTCTCTCAATTGATCTCCACGGGGACCTACTTGTGACACCACAACATTATCAATTTGAAGTTGCTCCATTTCTATCCTCCTGATACCACCATCGCTTACTCAAATGGGGTTAAAATACTGGTGGGTTTTAGAAAGGAAAAGTCAGTTTTAAAGTCCTGCATATTATACTGGCATTATTATATTATTAAAAGTTTATAAATATGTATTAGAAAATGTGTTTTAAATGCCAGAACATAGATGTAAGCATTTTAAAATTTAAGATCCCTAAGTTATCCATATGCCGTTTCTCTTCACTCTGTAAGGCAACTAATCAAATTTACAGTAAGTGTATTTAAGAGTACCCTGTTTTTATATGAGCTTACATAATAACTTATGGGGACAATTTCACAACAACTTTTTATAATGAAGAATATGTTTCATGTTCACAAATACAGTATGAAAAAATCAATATCCCATTTTATTTTCAAAGTGATATATGAAAAGGAGTTTCAAGATTTATAGAATTTTAAATTCCATTAAATTTAAGTTACATTAAAATCTTCAAGTCTAATGATCCCCACCCAAAGCAGAATTTTGTCTACAATATTCAATTTCAGCTTATTTTTAGAGGCAGGCTTTATATAGCAACTCATTCCAATTTCAAGAAGTTTAAAGTGTTGGAAAGTTTTCTTTTTAGTCTGTCAAAGCCAGCTTCACTGTAATTTCCACCCACTGGCCCTGGTTCTATTCCCTAAAGCCGCACAGGATACATTCCATCCTCTTCCCCATGACAGTCCTTCAAATATTTGTGAATAATTCTTCCCATAAGAATTTCTGTCCCAGCTAAACATGTCACTTAATTAAACCTTTCTTCACATAACAAGTTGTCTAACCCTTTCATCATCATAGTTACTCATCCCAGCATTTAAGTTTTTTTTTTAGTGTTATGAACAAAATTTGTAAATAATGTAACTGATTTTCCTCACAGAATGTAGAAATAGGCAGTGTAGTGAATGAGGCTAGGAGTGAACTGCAAACAACACTTCAAATGATGTCTCACCAAAGAGACTATTCCAGACCAATAGCTCCCTTCATCTGTACATGCGGCTTTTATCAATGTAGCCCAAGGCTGCACCAGCTTCTAGAAAATCAACAGAAGAATGTAAGTTGATACTGAGTTTTCTATTGTGTAAAGGTGATATTCAATTTTTGTAATACAGTGATAAAATTACTCCAGTCTAATAATCATGTTCAAATTTATTTGCTAGATGTGATTTATAAACATAATAATTGTAGATATGTAGTTTCTTTTCTCTTTAAATCAGGCAAGCACATTATCTCCACTTCAGTAATTTTTATTTTTGACTTAAGATTTATCCTATCATTCATGCCTGCACCCACTCACTGATTCATTTGGCAGATATTTATTGAGGTACTACTATGTATCAGATACTCTATTGCTGGGACTGTGAACAAAATGGATGTTGTCCCTTCTCTCACAGAATTATTCTTCTAGAGTCTGTGTGGGAAGACTGACATTACTGAGATAATTATTGATTGTCTTCAGTGCTGGGTGAGAAATATTTAGAGAAATAAATAGATGTGACTGCTATTGACTCTAATATATAGCCAGAGTCGAGTATCACTTTATTAGACTAACAGAGAAGTAGTCTATATTTTTTGTAATAGTTAAAATTTTAAAAAAAGGATATTACTTATGCAAGGTGATACGGCAATTTAATATTAACATTTTGTTGAATATCTTGTGTCTGTAAACTCTTGGAGAGGCACACATTCTGTTTTTCTGAATATTTTTCTTCTTTTTAATTTGTTTAGGGGCACCTGGGTGGTTCAGTCGGTTAGGTCTTGTCTTTGCTTGGGTCATGGGCCTAGGGTCCCAGGGTCCTGGGATCCAGCTGCATATCGGGCTCCCTGCTCAGCAGGGAAGTCTGTTTCTCCCTCTTCCTTTGCACCTGCTCAGGTTCTCTCTCTCGCTCACTCAAATGAATAAATAAAATATTTTTTAAAAAATTTATTTATAAGATAAGTCAATTAAGTTTATTTAAGGAAAGCGAATGATGGGGAGAGTTCAGTGTACCCTATAACCCATAATCACTAAGCACTGAAATGATCATTTAAAACCTGAAATAAGGGGGCGCCTGGGTGGCGCATATGGTTAAGCATCCTACACTTGGTTTTAGCTCAGGTCACAATCTCAGGGTCTTAGGATTCAGCCCCTGCACTCAGCAGGGAATCTGCTGAGGATTATCTCCCTCTGCCCCCTCCCCCCACCCCGTACACTTGTGAGCTCACACTCTCTCTACCTCTCTCTCAAATAAATCAATAAATCGTCTTTAAAAATAGAAAAAATAAGACTATATATTTGTGTTTATTTATTTATTTATTTATTTATTTATTTATTTATTTTAACCTTTAAAACTGATGGGCAGTGATGAAAGAATAAGGATTTCTTAAAATCCTCTCCTCCATAAAAGCACCAAAGATATTGGCAAAAGAATCTGAATCAACAGTTTTCAGGACTCTCGAAATTAATAAAGTTTTACAGGAATCTGGGGGGTGTTTATTTAAGTAAAACAGGACAATCTTTGTAAGACAGTGAGTTTTCTGATATTTTAACTTGTCTGTATCCATCACTTCCTCCCCAGCTCCCCAGTAGCTTTGATAACCAACAGCCCACAGTTATAGTAAAAAATCAGCAGCCAGACATCCACTGGAAGTGGTAGAATGGGTATGGAGCTCCTTCAAAGCCCTGTTCCAAAGAATTGCTGTTATTTGGCCTGTCTAGTAGTTCTTGGAAGACCAAACTTGCAGGTCTTTTCTTTACTTAACCCAGCTCAGGGGTCTACAGGTCTTTTCCCCTAGGGGCATTTGTCAAAAATCATCATCAGCAATTGTTTAACATCAGAGCTGCTTAAGGCAATAGATAACATTTGGAACAATCAATAGAGGAACCGAAAAGTTGAAAAGGAAAATCTTGGGGACAAGATGTTTGTAAGGGCTCTGAAGAGCTCTGACATATTTATAGGAATCTAGAAGATCACACACATGTATAGGGCTATCCATACTTGCCCTGAACTGTATGCATGCTCGGGGAAAAGTTGAGAAGGTAAGCTCTCATCTCTGGCTTTCCTAGAGGCTTTCCATTAGGAAGTGCTGGTGAAGGCACAGTTATCAACTGCCTAGCTCGTTGTTCGAAACTTGCCCCAACACAAACACAGAGCCCCTTGGTAAAGACTGGGCGACTTATTGGCTCCAGACATTTAAGGAAATCATTGTTTAATAATTAGTTGACCACTAAATTAATCAAACAGATACTTCAGTAGCCTCAAATGATAAAGAATAAAGATATTACAGAATTAGTTTAGAAAGTCACTAACACAACAAATAGCAACACAAAGGCATACCACAAAGACACCATCACCAGCAAAACCATCAAACTTGGGCAATAGGAAAGGATCTTCTCAGGTTTGTCATATTATATTATCTAAGATGTCTGTTTTTCAACAAGAACCACAAAAATATGACACACAAAAAACAAGAAAATATGTCCTGTTTAAGGGGAGAAAAAAAGAGCAGTCAATAGAAACTATCCTTGAAGAAACCCAGACATTGGATTTACTCAACAAAAATGTAAAATGTGCTATTTTAAATATATTCAAAGAACTAAAGGAAATCATAGCTAAAGAACTAAAAGAAGTTATGAAAGTAATATATCACAGGATAGAGAATATCAATAGATAGATATTATTTTAAAAACAAATAGAAATTCTGGAGTTGGAAAGTATAGGAAATTTCTAAAAGAAAATTTCAAAAATTAAATTTCAAAAAGAAAAAAAATTCAAAAAGAAAAGAAAAAAGAAATGAAAAGAAAACAACTCTGTAGCATGCTTCCCAAGTATATTCTAGGAGGCAGAAGAAAGAATCTGTAAAATTAAATCTTTGTCAGTTGAGATAATCCAGTCTGAGGAACAACAACAAGAAAGATACAAAAATGAACAGAACCTTAGAGAACATGGATGCCATCATACATACCAGCATAGGTCTAATGGGAGTCCCAGAATGAGAGAGAAGGGAGAAAAGGGCAGAAAGGATATTTTTAAAAAACATAGGCTGACAGATTATCAAATTTGATGAAAAACTTGAATCTGCAATTTAAGAAGCTTAACAAAATCCAACTAGGGTAACTGAAAAAAAAAAAACTAACAACAACAAAAAGGAGCCATATTTATACACATAATCAAGCTGTCAAAAGCCAAAGTCAAAAGTGAGACTCTTGAAAGCAGAAAGAAAGGGCTAATTGATTATGTAGTAGGGATACTCAATAAGATTAATAGCAGATTTCTCATAAGACAAAGCCAAAAAAAAAAAAAAACCCCACAATGGGGTGATATATTAAAATTGCCAAAGTAAAAAAGACTTTCATACAAGAGTTTTATATCCAATAAAATTGACTTTCAAAAATGAGGGAGAAGTTAAGACATTACCAGATAAGCAAAAAGCTTGCAGTCTGTCACCAGCAGACCAGTCGTACAAAAACACTGAAGGGAGTCTTTCAGGATGAAATGAAAGGACATTAAAGGAAAAATCAAATCACTATACCAAAATAAAGACCACCAGTAAACGTAACTACATACGCAAATATAAGATACAGTATAAATATATTACAGTTACCTATCAGCATCAGAAGGCATAAACATTATAGGATTTAAGAGATCTAAAAAAGATTATAGTAAGTCATACCTCCACCAGCACTTTATGTGACTTTCTATTTCCCTATAGTTTGTCCAGCATTGTATAGTAGTGACATTTTAATGATTGGCAGTGTGCTAAGGCACATCTGAATGTCATATAGTTGCAATCATACATATGTAGCCTTTTCAGATTGGCGTCTTTCACTCAGTAATACACATTTAAGGTTCCTCCACGTTTTGTCATGACTTGATAGCTCTTTTCTTTTTGCATTGAATAATCCCATTATCTGGATGTAGCACAGTTGATTTATCTGTTCACCTATCGAAGGGCATCTCGTTGCTTCCATGCTTTATATTATTTATACATATTGCTTCCAATATAATATAATTCCAGTTAGAAATATAAAGCTACTGTAAATATTAATGTACAAGTTTTTGTGTGAACATAATTTTTCAACTCATTTTTGTAAATATCAAGGAGTGCAGTTGCTGGAGCATGTAAGAATATGTTTGGTTTTGTAAGAAGCTCTCAAACTGTCTTCCAAAGTGGCTTTTCCATTTTACAGTTTATATTTCCACCACCAATGAATTAGAAGTTCCTGTTGCTCCACATCCTTGCCAGCATTTGGGGTTGTCAGTATTTTGAATCTAATAGGTGTACAATGGTACCTCCCTGTTGATTTAATTTCATTTCCCTCATGACATAGAACTTAGAGCATTTTTTTATGCTTATTTGCCCTCTGTATATCTTCTTTGCTGAGGTGTTTCTTTAGGTCTTTGGCCCTTTATAAAAATAGGGTTGTTTGTTTTCTTAATTAATGAAAAACGTTGACTTTTAAGAATTCTTTTGATATTTTGTTAACAGTTCTTTATCTCCTGTGTTATGCAAAGATTTACTCCTTGCCTGTGATTTGTCTTCTCATTCTCTTGAGTAGTTCAGTATTTGAATTCTACATTTTTTTAACCCCCCAAATAAGACATTATTGTTACCATCATTATTAATATGTTATAAAACTTTGTTTAGATTTACCTATAAGTTTAGGACTTCCTGCACTCCCTGTTTATTCTTGAATCTCAGACCTGCCTTTTGGGCTCACTTTTCTTCTTCTTGAAGAATATCCATTAGAGGTTCATATAGTAGGTGTCTTTGGGTGCAAACACACTCAGTTTTGCATTTATCTCAAAGTATCTTTATATTCTCCCTCATTTCTAAAAGTCAGTTTTACTAGGAAGTTATGTAATTCAGGGATAATAGTCTTTTTCTGAAATATTTTTGTTTTCTTTTTAAAGATTTTATTTATTTGAGTCAGCACACACTCTCGAGAGTACACGAGCAGGGGGAGGGCAGACATATTTTGAATGATATATTTGTATGTGATATTTTATTTCATAAAGTGTGCCTTCAGACTAGTTCTGTTATTTTAGATGATAATTTGTTTTGTCTTGTCTTATTGGTTCCTTTGAACTTCTACTCTTTGGCTTTGATGTTACCGAGTCTTACTGTGCTGGTCTAGAAATATTTGTATTTTTGTCTATTGATTTTAAAAATGCTTCTTGTTTCTGTGGATTTATGTTTTTGACATTTTGGAAATTTTCATTTTTTTTATTGATTCATATTCTATTTAGTTTCATCTTAAATCTTAAGTGGGACTCTCATTAGATAAGCATTTCTTTCTTGTTCTTCAATCTCTTTTCTGTCTCATATTCTCTGCCCCTTGCTTTCTCCTTTGTTTCATCTCTGTTTTGTTGCTCTCTCTCTTGCACACGAACAAACTGACCATTTCAGGTGTTTCTTCCAAGTCAGTGCTCTTCACTTACGCTGCCACTCACTTGTCCATCCGTTGAGTTCTTAACTTAAGCTACTTTAGTCTTTATTTTTACATGTTTCTTTTTCTTTCTTCAAACTTCCTGGTCTTTATTAGACCCTTTTTATGGTCTTTTTAAAAAATATATATTTTATATCTTTTAACCTTGACATGCATAGCTTTATTTTCTGTATTTGATATTTTGAATAGTAAAGGGCCTGAGAATCTAAATCTGTTTCTTGCTATTTTTACTGACTCTTACATGTTTGGCTTATTACTTTACATGTTTTGTGCATTTTTTGGTATGTGTGTTTTCAGTTTCAATAATATTTATGTCTGTATATTGAATTGAAAAAAGTCATGACGTAACACAAAGCAGAGTCAAATAAAATCTTTCTTGGAACATTTGACTCAGTCTGCATAGGCAGTCAGCAAAGCTCTTTGCTTAGTTCAAAGGGCTTTAAATTTGTTTCCTTATCAATGCATTATAAAACATTCAGAATAAAGCATTTGAAAAAATATGATACTTTTATGTCCAAGTATTTTGCTTCATGATCACCTCTTACTTAAAGATAATTCTGGGGCACCTGGGTGGCTCTGTTGGTTAAATGTCAACTCTTGATTTCAGCTCAGGTCATGATCTCAGGGTGCTAGGATTGAACCTGGGAAGGGCTCTGCCCTCAGCAAGGAGTCTGCTTGAAATTCTTTCACTCTCTCTCCCTCCCCCTCTGCCCTTCCCCCCGCATGAGTTTGCTCTCTCAAATCAATAAATAAATCTTAAAAAAAAAAAACTAGTTCTTTTCTTAAAGAGTCACAAACAACAGTATTTTTCTTTTACAAGAGACTTACTTTTTTTTCCTTTGATAGTATTAGTAATTATTTGTTGACTTTTTTTCAAAAATGAATGATAAAATCTGTAAACTGAAAAGGACTTGAAGAAATGGGAATGTTTACACCTCTTTATAGAAACAGGTATAACTGGATAAGATACTTTTGATATTTTATGAATGGATTTTGGAAAACTATATAACATTTAGGAAAATGACTGACTCTTGATTCAGTAATTCTACTTTTAGGTATTTTCATTAATATATGTGTAGAGATGTTCACTGTAGCATTTTTCATCAATGAGAGAAAGATTTCTTAAAGTTGATATATCCGAACAATAGAAGACCATAAAACTACTGGAAAGTAAGCATAATTTTATTTTTATTTATTTAATTTATTTTTTGTTTTTGGAATGTAAGCATAATTTGTTTATCTACTGGCATGGAAATATGTCCATAATATGCTAACACTGGAAGAACATGTTTTGAATAATTATAATCTAATTTTTTAAAAACTATATATGAAAGTAGATATAGTCATCAATTATGAACAGTTCCCCCTATTTTAACATAAGTCTAGGTGATTTTCCTTTCTAACTCCTTCTACTATAGTACCAAGGAAGTCTTTATTTACAATTTAACTTCCATTTAGTGTTGTTACCACAGAAATACATAGAGAAAGAATCATTGCTTTGCCTTGGCTATCAGAATTGACTTTTGGAGTCTATGGGAGAGCGAGGAGCTTTGAGAGGAAGAAGGCTTGTATTCTGTATTATAAGAGTGATATATTGAATTTGAAATGCAACATTTAGACTATAAATAATAGATTTGAGAAAAAAATAAATGAAACCTAGGTGACCATATAAAGGATAGGTAAACATACTGAAAGATACGTGATTTGGGGGTTTCTTAGCATCTCAGTGGTCAGGACCATGAAGAGAAAGCATGGCAAATAGGAAAATATATCTGGAAAGCTAAATCCCTAGGGTTAATGACAACTACATCAGGGATTCCTGGAGTAGAAAAACCTCTTTTTCAAGTTTTTGCATTCCTTATGTTTTTGGCAATTTACAATAAGTAAGAAGTGCTTGTGTAATCTTAGAATAATCTTAAAAAACATGAAACAGAAGGAAAGAAGTATTGAATTTGGGAGACAGCAAGAATAATCCAGTAAAACATCTGTGGTTTTGTGATTCCTTGAGTTTTTAATGATGTTATTTTAAAAAATGAATTTCATTACTTCTATTTTCCAGAAATTACTAAATAATTCAGTCACCAAAACAAAATGACATAGATATGAAACTTTTTTTTTTTTATATGAAACTTTTATAATTAGCAACAAGCTTCAGAAGGAAGTTTTGTTTCTTGTTCCCTCAGGTATTTTTGAGAGGTTAGAAATTGGGGAAGGAAAGAAAGGACTCACAGGTGAATACAAAAAGTGTAAGACAGTCCCAGGAAACTACTGGAAGAAGAGTGGAGGCCGGGAGACTGGGGAAGGATGGAAAAGGAGACCTCACGTCTGAGGAAAGTGAGCTTTCCTGAAAGAGCTCGCCAATTAACCTAATGGCAGCTGTTATCTGTATCTTACAAACTGTTCAAAGTCAGGGAGAAGTACAGCACATTTGATTTAAAAGACCCTTGAAACAACTCGGAGCCCATGGATCTCACCGAGTCTACCAGAGCCGAGGTCCGTTACAGTGTGAGGACATTGCAGGTCTGGCCAGTGTGTTTAGAGTTCGCGAGGAGCCGGTGGCGTAGAGGCAACAATGTGCTCAGATAATCCCAGTCACAGCATTCTGCGGAAAATACTTTTTTTTTTTTAAATAAAAATGTGAAAAAATAAAATAAAATAAAAATGTGATATAACCTAGAGCACAATATGCAACAGAATGATAGTGCTGGTTTTGAAATTTACATTGTGACCACAGGCAAGTTACCTAGACATCATCTGCTTTAGCTTCTCTCTACTTAAAATGCCAGAAATGTTCATTTCCCTGGCTGACATACATACATTCTTAGGGTGAATGTGAGGGCACTTTGAGAACTAGGGAGAGGGCTTTAATGAATTGTTTTAGTTCACCGTTTTTTTTTTTCATATCATTTCATTTCATCATATCATTTCCCATCATTATTTAAAAAACAGAAAAATCTAAGTGAGGAGCCTGCCTCTCCTACCAAATGGTGATAAGTTCTCAGTATGGAATGGAATGGTGATGGTAGAAGTATCACTTTTTTCCTAGTGGTAAATATTGGAATATTTGAAGGTGATGACCTTTATAAATATAAACTTTATTGTTACAAGTTACTCTATTATTAATTTGATCATGGGTAATAGCATAGCGCAAATCTAATTAACTGTAATTAGTAAAATAATCATCTTAAGCCTTTAATCCACAAAGGAAAACAATTTTTCTTAGCTTTGGTGTATTCAGTACTTGAAAAATGATTGCCTTTCTCCTCCTTCTTTTTAACCAAGAAATAATTGCTTTAATAATTAGGCAAATAGTCTTAGTGGACTATAAGATTGTCCTCTGTGGAAATGATAAAAATATGCGGAAGAATGACACATTAATCAGCATATAACCCTATGCAATATTGAAGCTGACACCGTTTCAGAACTTTTTATAAAAAACATGAATATCTTTCTTGATTTCAACTCGGTTTTTCATTTTGCAGATATTTAATGTGGCACATTTTTCACTTTACTAACATTTTTGCTGAGGATGCACACGTGAATATGAAACAGGAAGTAATGTGTGACAGTGAGTTGAAGTTGTAGAAAAGGAGACAGGCATATTGGAGAAATCTTTCAGAACCAAGCATATTATTAAGTAATAGAATAGCCACCTAAATACTTCGAGCTTCATTTCTCTAAAATGTCCTGGTGTGCTTTAACTGTGGTGGCAGTTGTGCAACGAGTTTCCTGGATTGCTGGGAAATCATATGCGTTTGTGCTAATTCAGCACTGTGTTTTGAAAAATAACCACTGAATGGTTCTCTACTCAGTTTGTTTAGAATTGGCTCTGCATGATTTAAACCAGAGTATCGTGCACATTGCACTACCTTGCAGTCTCTTATTCTAGGTTATCTAATATTTAGAGCATGAATTCTAGGTGTCCTTCAAAGTGTCTAATTTTTTCTCAACAATTTCTTCTTAACAACTGCCCCTCTTAAATACTCTAATATAATGTGCCATTTGATTTCTCTTCATTTAATGAATTGTTTTCCTGCTGTAGAAAAAACTTAGGGGGAGAGAGCGTACCTCTGGCCTAATTTGGAAGTCTAGTTTTATTTGAGCAGACTTCCTAGTCCTGTTACCTTACATCATTCTGTGGGGTTTTGGAGCCTCCTCCGTCTCTAATGTCTCCCATCTAGAATATCTGTCAAGTGCAAATGGTCCCAGTAAGTTTATCTTTGACATTCCACCTTTTTTTCACCCTGTGTGATCTCTTTGCTTCTAGTTTCTCCTCCTCCAGTTTTCTGTAACTAGACAGTATGTATCTTTCTACGGTACAATTTGATTCCCACTTAAGAAAATAGGAGAATCAAATGAAATTTAGGATCCATAAACTTATAATAACCAAAATAAAAATACAGTGAATGGGCTCAGCAGAAAAATGGAGGGAACAGAGGAAAATCATAGAATAAGAAAACAAAACAATATAAATCATTTAGTCTGGATATAGAGAAAATAGACTGATTCTTCTTCTTCCACATTTGCTTTTATTGAGTTGTAAAAGTGACGATCTAGGAGGAATGGGGACTACTTCATCTTGCCCAGAAGGAATAGTCAGTGTCAGAAAAATCTGTGAATTTCATTCTGACACTACTACCTAATATCTTTTTTTTTTGCATAATTCACATTATATCTTCTGTCATTTATGGTTTCAGTTTATCTGAACTATAAAGAGAATTTAGCTATGCTTGCAGAATAGTTCAAATGCAGAATACTTCTGAATTTAAAATTTAAAATTTTAAAATTTAGGTTTTTTTCCCCACATGTAACCAATCACACATTTTTTTAAAACCACTCACCTCTATTGAGGTATTTCAAAGAACTCAAATTAGCTATAAAAAACATAACTCTCTCTGCATACTCGTTACACACATATACCCACATCCACACACAAAAAATTTAAATTGAATAACTAAGAAAAACAAAGTATTTCTTTACCCTATGGTACTTATACTAAATTTACTACTGTAATCATTTGGGGCACTTGTAAAAAATACCTTTGTTTAAGCCCACCCTGACAACATTAATTCAGATTTTGTGAGTAGGGCACAGATTTTGGTGGTAATTTTTAGAGATTCCCAGGTGATTGTAGAAGAGCCATGATGAGCATCATTGAAATAAATAACTTTATTACACATAGAATGGGAACCAAAACCAGCTTGTTTGAGACACATTCAACTCAGTTTGTCGACTCAAAAATACCCAAATGTATTCAAGAGAGCTTAGCCTGCCGTAAGCGAGTGTCAGTGAGTTGAGCTAGCTCTGGACTCTCCAGTCTAGCAAGGGGACAGCGTGCTACTTGTTTACTCACCTGCCTTTTTCGGGAGAGAGTATGTTCACCTAAAGGTTTAAAGGTTTGTAGTGAAGATTTTGAAGTCTCTCTTTTAATCAGTTCTAAATATTTGGTAAACTTATTTATGTTATTTTTAACTCTATTTCTGTACAAGGTGGCGTTTGCCCTCTTTTACTCAGTTGGTGAGGGGGGGTCTTGGATGCATCACATACTTATGAATGTCAAAACCACATTAAGATACTCAACTTTGGGTCGCCTGGGTAGCTCAGTCAGTTAAGCATCTGCTTTCAGCTCAAGTCTTGATCCCAGGGTCCTAGGATCGCCTCCGACTCCTTGCTCAGCAGGGAGCCTGTTTCTCCCTTTGCCTGCCGCTCCCCCTGCTTGTGCATGATGCATGCTCTCTCTCTCTCTCTCGACAGATAAATAAATGAAATCTTTAAAAAAATGGAAACTCTAGTTTTTGTGTTTTCATTATTCATTTGTTTTACTTAAGTAAGAGTTTAGAAAAAGGTGCTCTGGGATTTATAAAAAGCAAGAAAGTAAACCATTAGACCTAGATTGTTTAATACAACGACATAGCTTATCTCTTTAGAAGAAAGAATTATAATTTCATGTGTAAAACACAAGTGATTGGAAGATGTATGGTTACTGCTCCTTTAGTTTTCTATACATCATCTAAGCTAGATCACTAGACGTAAACAAAAATGCATGAGGACCATCTTATAATTGGTAATGATTCTCAAAATATTTGTTTCATGCCTGAGAGAATGATTTATTCTCTTCAAGGTGAATAGTACATCCCTTACCTTTTGCCATAATGTCTAAAAGGACCATTTTTATTTATTTATTTATTTATTTATTATTTATAATAAATAATTATTAATTAAATAATTATTTATAAATTTTTTTAAAAAATTTTATTTATTTATTTGACAGAGAGAGATCACAAGTAGGCAGAGAGAGAGAGAAGCAGGCTCCCTGTAAGCAGAGAGCCTGATGCAGGGCTCAATCCCAGGACGCTGAGATCATGACCTGAGCTGCTGAAGGCAGAGGCTTTAACCCACTGAGCCACCCAGGCGCCCCTAAGGACACTCTTTGACATTTGCCTCTTTATTTGTTTTCCGAGAAATAGGAAGAAGGCTGGCAGATTCATCTGAACGAGCTGATGACTGCAGGGATGGCATAGAATTGTCAAATGAATTCAGAAAAACAGGGAATTTGAGGAGATTTCCAACCCTAATGAATTAGACTCTCACCATGTGTTTTGACTTTTTTATTGGAACTATATTCCCAGACTTTCAGTCAAATCTGTGTTTAAGTAAAGGCTAAAACTTTATTCTGAAAAACCCTAATATGAAAAACTTTCTGTCATCCTTGTTACTTTTAACTGGTTTCTATGTTGTTCATTGGGAATAAAATAAGATGGGCTGTAAGAAGATAGGGGAAAATGTTCTATAGAATGAATGCTATATGATTATTGCAGTGGTTAATTTTATGTGTCAGGTTGATATGGTAGAATATTGTTTCTGTTTGTGTTTGTGTCTGGAAGAGATTAGTATTTGAACGAGACTGAGTGATGAAGATTGCCCTCACCAAAGTAGTCCACTCTACTGGGAAACCAACTAGGACAATAAGGCACAGGAAGGGTGAATTTATACTCTTTGCTTGAGCTGAGACATTCACCTTTTCCTGCTCTTGAGCATTGGTGCTCCTTGTCCCCAGGTTTTCAGACTCAGCCTAAACCACACCATTGATTTTCTTGGGTCTCTACCTTGCAGAGGGCAGGCTGTGGGACTTCTCAACTTCCATAATTAAATGAGCTGATTTTTGCTTCTTTTGGTCTTGTTCCTCTGGAGAACCAATTATAATTATGTGCCTATAAAAAAGAGAAACATACATTTCTGGTTATGAGAACATTTATAAATGATAATTTAACTGAGCTGAAAAAAATTGTGCTAACAGCAGTATGCAGTATCTGATGAATAACTGAGTTTTTGCTTTGTTTTTATTTGAGATGTTTACACTATTTTATTCTTTATCTGATTTCTGCCGCATGTTAATTATCAAGCAATTTTGAACCTTGGAGTATTGGTGGGGATTTTTGTTGTTGCTGTTTATTTAAGAAAATCTGCCACTTGAGTTGTAGAATATTAATCCTTGCTAACAAGACATTAATGATATTTATATTTGCCAAGGTGAACTTGGCGACAAATCTGATTCAGAGATTTTATTTCTGGTTTGGTGGTGAGAAATCTAGAGTTTAAATGTCTATAAAACAGGCAGTTTGCTAACACAACACATAAACGGGGCAAGTTCAACAATACTGATTTGCATGACTTAAGCAAGATTTCTTTTTCTGCTACAATTATCTTTCTGATGAAAGATTCTTTTGAGTGACTCTAAAGACATTTTAAGGAATAATTAGTGTAAATCCCATCACCATATATTCCTAAGCTAACAAAATTAACATGGCAGTCTTGGGCCAATGATCAGCCTCTTGTCCATGCTTCTAGCTCTGTCAGTAAACCACATGTAACAGGAGATTTTTGCAGTGATGCATTTATTTCTTTATGAATATATGTTGGTCTCTGTTGTTTCAGGTATTCATAAAATTCAGCTTTAAAAGGCAATAGTTTTAAAATAGAGAGGTACTATTGGAAGAGAGCATTATTTAATTGACACTTAGAATTGCTAGTCATCTTCCCCATTTTGAGTGGCTTTCAAAGGATATTTCAACTTACATTGAAATTCAAGGAGGCTAATTTAAAAGTGATTTCAAAATAAGAAACCTATTATTTTTCCATATTGTTTTTCAAAGTGTCTAAATAAATGCAACAAAGAAACCATATTTCCATAACAGAAGGGGGTATATGGACACTCCTCTAATTTTAACTGGTGAAATCTAATTATATTCCAAATACTCTGGTGAAATTTGCTTGTATACAAAGATCCTATCCTATTTCTTGTGGATGACCTATATACCGTTCAGAAAAGTAAATAAATGGCACTCTTTATTGTGAGTTTGCATGAAGACATTTGTCCAATATAAAGCTCGGATGAAAACAATAAAGATAATAAAGAATAATGTCTTAATAAGGACTTTACTTAGGAAATTCAGTACGACTCATTGATAAATGAGTTATTAGAGGCTTATAACTAGGACTTAAATTACCCCGATCTATTATGATGTAAGTTGTAATAATAATTCAATTTTAATATTTGTAGAACTAGAAAACTAAGAATGTAATGAAAAACAGGAACAGTATATAGTGAGCCATTGTAAATGACATCTGGTTATGAATCATTTGATTTGCTGGATGTAGGAAGTTTTATTGGCAAGTCTTTACAATCAAAATTATGTTTTCAAAATCAACATCTTTCAAAATATGTGCTCAAAAATTATAAATTATAAATGAAGATAGAAATCCCTGAATGACAGTTTTTAAAGGTAGACTATTTAATAATTCAATATTGAATACCAAATGTTTTTAATCCAATATCATCAGTGAGATATATTTTGCATAGCTTCCTTGGAAAAATGTGAAAAACTCATTCACATGGGAATTTTGGAACTCTAGGCTCCATGTGTGGATGGAGGGTATGGGGATGTTACAGAACCAACCTGAGGAGGGGTAGAGAAAGTTCTTGGACACACGCATTCATTCTGGAGTAGTTGGGAGCGTCTGAGAGGACAAC